>JBCFXI010000370.1:0-183468 GCA_038496175.1 Ampulex compressa | reverse complement strand
AGACAGGAAACAAGAATTTCATAATATTCCACATACCTGCTTATGGGATACATGAAAATTCGCGAAATGGTAAGACACATATAATATTCTTAAACTGTATTAATAAGTTATCGCAAAGATGCAGCTAACAATATTTTCAATCTCATCATGAAGTGCATTGATAAGAGGATTGAGAAGAATCGATAAACAATTGTATGTACTTCTTTCGTAATGAAAATTTATGTAATACAGAGAATGATGTTGCTATGTATTTCTGCGTACTTTGTATATTTAAAAAATAATAGCCAGTTGCGACTAGAAAATGTCTTCGGGAGAACGCGTTAACTGTTCCACGTAAAAATTCAACGCACTCGACGCAATTAATGAGTAAAAGTAGAAATAGCCTACAGGCGTTGGATTCCTTTTAGGCAAAACGATATCATTCGTAACGAGGTGTTCCGTTGTCGTAAATTTAATGCTTTTAGCGTCGACAGATGGTATATCGTGTTTTCTTCCCTGCTAAAACTTCCACCGGAGATAAATCGTTTTGAATGCAATGTCTCGAATAAGTACTTGTAGCTCCCTATCTCCTGATTAATACGATCCAGCTAGTACATAGTTTTCCAGTCCAACGCTTGTTTCGCGTATTTCCATTTTATTTTCACGGTACATCGTTTCTTAATCTCGACTGGATTTAATGTTGACGTGGTGCTGAATAACCGTTACATGAGGTATAAGCGAACCCATTTACTTTTTCAACGAAATCCTCTCATAAAAGCTTGGCCCTATCGAGATTCTTAAAATCAATCAGTTTTATGTACAAATATTTTTCGAACAAATCACCACTGTCAGTTGTTTTATGTTATACCAATAAGTATAGCAACAAACGATATGCATTTTTATTTAAAAATGTACACAATGCACAAAGCAACAATATCCACTGCTTTAAATTAGAGAGGAGGGAGTCGTGAGCAACCAAAGAGTTAATTTCACAAACAAGCGTTTGCGACTATTATCCCATAATTATAAAACACTTCGTTCTTACACCAAACTCCATTCAAAATCCCCAGAAAAAGAGTAGCAATACATTTAGTAACGCATAAATACACGTTTGATTCATATCACAGCTCAATCGCGCTCTGCCCAAACTAAAGAGAAGCGTATTAATTATCAAACGTAATAATATCAAGTGAAGCGTATTACCAGGGAAACTGACTTCCCACAATGGCGTCCCAGTGGAGACATTAAGAGAAACCAGCGGCGCGGTAACCAGCGCCATTGTTTTGCGGCTGCTTTTTATGTACTTATGTCTCACTTATATTCGACCAAAGTTCAGAAGTTTGGGCGTGGCGAGGAGACTCCCGGGCGAGTGTCGCGGGTTCAGCGTGTTCTACACCAGGGAAACGTGCCTGGCGAGGCAAGAAGCTGGACCGAGAGAATCACGTACATCGCACGTACACCGACGTACGTAGTTCTACGTGCATTCACCAAGAAAAATAAGAGGATGGCGGAATGGAGGCAGGGAAGAAGATGAAGTGTTGAAGCGTTTCGGTATCAGAATCGCCGTACGCGGTGGTTCCACTCAAAGCACGGAATCACGTGTGCGTTTTTCACTATTACGAAACCGTATTCGCAGTATATCTTCCGTGTATCCTGGTAAGCAGCGAGGAAAGGAGAGGCCAGCGGAGGCTAAGTATTTCGGTGCCCGTGTCGTGAAGATACGCGCGAGGAGAACGTCGGGGGAAACCAGGAGAGCTGCGGGCATCACGTAGGTGCACTTGGAAGGTGTCGGCGTGTGTAAGTCAACCTTCCATTTGCTAAGAAAAGTACGAACTTAAGGAGAGCCACTTGGACGATGGAGGCTGCGAAAGTTCGAAACTGCTGAAACACTTGCTTCGAGGAGTATTCTATGCGCTCTGCGAGATATGAAATATTAAATGGCTAATCATTTTGACGTCAGTTCGTTCCTACTTTCTAGTTTAATAGGAGGAAACACTCGTAATACTATATCTAGAAATTCTCAAAGACTAATGCTTGCAATCGGAGTGACATGATCTTTCGGGCATGCACCGGCTTGTTAAACAATTAGTTTTAAAGATAGATTTCTTTTTTATGCTGTAATGTGTCAATGATTTATGAAATTTTAGAAGAGCTTTTGCGATATATAAAAAGATCTGCGTATTATACTTCTTCGAAAGAACGATATGTATATCTAAGAAGTGACGAAGGAAAAGCAGCTTTTAACGATCAATTTCTTGAAAACGATCTCTGTAATACTGGCTATTGTTCCTTTTCCTCGATAAAGAATCTTATTACGGAACATATAACGCCGGCTTTTTTACTCTGTCACGACAGCCTTCATAGTATCTTGCACGTGCTTTTTTACGATAGACGAAAATGAGGTCAGAGCCAATAGCCGAGTCGAAGTCGCCACACTATGGAAACAGCAGATTTAAAGGAGTCTTCTGTCAATTTAATCAGGATAAAAGTTTAACCGCTTGGATGCCAGAGGAAATAAAAAGGGAATAAACTTTATATACAATTGTAGAAAAATGGCGCGTTAGGAAATGTTTACCTCCTTTTATAAGATACGTCAAATATACGGATAAGAAAGTATAGAATATATAGAAAAGACAATGCACGACCAAAAAGGGATGCCTTAACTGAGGCATTTGTCGTTTTTAATAGAATCGAGTAGAATAATAGGTGAACATGTATAATAAAAATAAACGTATTCATAGTTTTCTTTATTTAATCAATTATCAGATTCACGTCCATGTAAAGTTTTAAATGAACGTGTACACTAGTATAACCGAATGATGAAGTATTTTATTATACGATCGTTGCACAATAACCATGAATTTAAGGCTCTTTGAATATTTTAATCTTTCCTTTACATTTCGTTATGAAAACTTTTTTTATCTCAAAATTCAAAAAAACAATTAAATCAAACATCACGATCATGGAAATATGGATTAATTGCTGAGATTCTCCTTTCTCTAATTTCTCATTCTCTTCTGCCAACTGGTTGAATATCTGCGGTTAAAATTACGGTCACGGTTATTGCCGATATAGATTTTTTATCTCGTATAAAAACCACTTTATAAAAAGATCGAATTGCCCATAAAGTTTTTCCTCGGTCGCTTCGACTTTCAGCCGAATAAACACATATATATCTTACGGAGAAAAATGTGGATCGATCAGAAGTCGCAGTTTTTCGTACGCGCCCCTTCCTCACTCGGGATTGCATCTGTAGTGTCTCGTTGATGAGATCCAGGTTGGTGTCTCGACAAATATTTTAACACATTGTTGACATTGTTGACTAGTCACGAGTTATCTCGTGCTATGCCCAAACATTGTTGACTGGTCACGAGTAAACTCATGATCGATGTGCTTTTATTTCGTGTCAGCATCGTTCGATCAGTATGTTCTCGGAAAGCATAGAGTGCAATTGTTGTTCAGCATATCGCAGGTCTCTTTACAGGCTTTTCACATTAAATTCATCTTTTTGCAAAACAAATTCACTCTTTTGCAAATGTAATTCACTTATTTGTAAAACAAAATAATCTTTTTGCAAATGGAATTCACCCTATTGCAAAATAAACTCAGCTGTTTGCAAATGGAATTCAACATTTTGCAAAAAAAATTCACCCGTGTGCAATAAATTCTATTTGCAAACGGGCGCATTTGTTTTGCAAAATGTTGAATTCCATTTGCAAACGGATACATTTGTTTCGCAAAAGGGTGAATTTAGTGTGAAAAACCTATAGCTAATATTTCCTTTAGCTAATATTTATTTAAATAATTCCTCGTGTTTCCACTTCCACATACAACAACGAAATAATATCCGTTGATACGAGCTAAATTCTGAGTAAAATTGCCGGTCAACAATGCGTTAAGATACATGAACTCCGGGTAACAGGCCTCTATGTGATACTACGAGTTACGTTCCCTGCGTATACAATGGCGCATTTCTGTTTACCGTGGATGTACATGGAAAAGACGATAGATGGCAAAGTTAAGAAGCAAGTTGACGATCTGTATTCCGCGGGAAAGCGATGCCGCCTTGTTATCGAAAGCAACAGCCTGAAACCATGTGTTCCCATCCTTTTGAGGAATCCTATTCCGCGTGCACGTAGCTCGGTTCCGCAAGAAGGAGGAAAGAAAAGCAATCGGCGAGGATAGGTGTCCCGTGGCTGATGATAAGGTTGCTCGAAAGAAAACTTGCACCGCGAGGCAGCTGGTAGGACAAAGTTAAGAAGCGGTGCCATTTCGGTAATCGAATGTGAACGACTGGTTCCACAGCGGATGAAGACGATTGGTTCTTTCGCGATACGAAACTGAAGTTGTTTCTGCTCGACGTCTGCAGCGAACAAGTTCCTGGAAGGAAACGAAGTCGTCGTTTTTCGTCGAATTGCGTCTTGCTTCGTAGGATGGCTTTGATTTAAAGCTTACCTGGCATTGTGGATTTTAAGGTGTGAGAGCAAACTCCGTGGAAGGACAATTTGATGGGCAGCGATTTCTTGAAAATCGTAGTTAGGAAGTTCGATTTAGCAGTGGAAAATGTAATTTGTGTAAGGAATTAGTGTATCAATTTGCGTCGGAGAGTATTTGATTATTATACGTTCTACTAACGACCGGAATTTAAATAAACATGGACAGTTCAGCTAATGTGGAAAACAAATAGGCAAATGTAAACCGTTTATCATCCATCCACATATATGACTGACAAGATGAAGGACTCATTCGCGTAGATTAAAAACGCGGGTAGCCTTAAAAACTAAGTAAACACATTTTCAACAGCAGCGATCTGACACTTGCGTATTTTCCTAACGAGCACAACTGAGAAACTCTGCTTACACATTAAAACTTTAATCAATCTCCAGAGCTAGCGTATAGATTGACGAGAAAGATAATCCGATAATCACGCGTCTTTGTCACAACCAAACCAAGGAGTTATACACATATCGCGAACAAGATCCAACGAACTCCAAAGTAATCAAACCCGTAACGAGCAGTAACCGATAACCTTACCAAACTCCAGAAGTCCAACTACGAAGCCCTAAACAGACGTCGAAATCACAAGCATGACGAATTTTATCCCAGGACAAGAAAGTCAAAAGTCAGGGGTTATGGCCAGAAACCGAGTTTGAGCACCAATGTACAGGGCTAGCATAAATGATTCATTCACTTTGAAAAGGCTATATTTCCAAAAATATCATACGTACACGTATAAAAGGATATACGAAAAGAACCACAAACTTACCAAGTTTATACACCCTCTACAAATAGTTCAATACGTGCCCCTTTGGCGACACAACACACGTCCAGACGATGAGCATTTCATACATTTTGTAACATAAAATGTGTCAATCGTCTGCACTACAGAACTGATACGTTCCTTGAGCTCGACTAAGGATTGCTGTAGTGAGGATACGTAAACAAGCTCCTTAACGTACCCCCACAGGAAGAAGTCGCAGTGCGTCTTCAGGCCTTCAGATCAAGGGATCTCGGAGGCCAGGAGAACAAAGCTAGGCCATTCTCACCAATACGCCCAATCCAACGATGCCGAAGTTCCTTTCAAATGTAGCCTTTTCATAACGAACGAATCATTTATGCTAGCCCCGTACATTATTCTCCCGCATAATCGAAAACTGTTCCTCAGCGGCGAGCGCAGGGACCGTGGAACCAGCGTCGTGCACCGTCGAGGCTAACGAACATATGCGCCGGGTGTTTCGCTCGTATATACGGCGAAAGGAGATGAAAAAAGGTCGGGACGATGAACGTCCTGGTTCCTGTATCATGAGAGTATCATGTTCTGGGACAGGGGAGGGGCGCGCCGGGAGTCGCCGTGGAGAACGAAGAGGAGTCACGTATGTTCCTCCGTATTGCGGAGGCGTATGAGTGTATCCATCGTCCGTCGTACGTGCGCCTGGCCATCCTTCGGCGATGTTCGCGAGGAAGGATGCTGGAGGGAAAATGAAAAAGCGGAAGGGAGATGTCAGGAGCGATCGGGGAAGGAGAGAAGGAGAAGGAGAGTCGCAGGATGGGGAGAATCGGACGAGGAAGGCCGCCCTAGTATATGCAGACGCGGGATAGATACGAGGGAGAGGCACTCGTATGTATAAAATAGCAGGCGTCGTTATAAGGGAGTCTCCACGTGGAGCCAGTGCAGCCAGCGACTGCTGCACTAATGATCCGCTGGACACGTGCTCCCTCCTACGTCTCGGATGTCATGCAATTCTATCGAAGGCACACCAGAGCCGCTGATGCGGTGCTTCTAAGGCTCCTTCCGACTTTGCATAGTTTACCGCACTCTGGCTCCTCCATCGATATAATTAGATCGCCCGCTTCGCGTTTCTTTCGCCCATTGTTAACGCGATCTCCGTAGGACTGACGCTGTTGGGCGCTGATTGTATCTGTTGCGTTATTAAGGACTTACAAGGGGCGTGGATATAAACGCCATCACCGCGTTTGGATGTAAAATCGGTACTTGAAAATAACCTTATTGGAGGTATGAGCCGTTTATTTTGAAAGTGGCCTAAGTCTATTTGTCAATTATCTTACACTAACTGTGGTAACGTGTACAACGTTAAGTTAGGTGTCATAAGCAACGTATTGCGATTAATTATGTTCAGACGATACGATAATTTTAGACACATCAGTTTTCGCGGTTACTTCGATAGTTAAAAAGAATATTTAATTAATGGCTTGGATATAAGCAATTATTAATTATATCCAAAAATGATTTTTTAATTTGAAGCATATTAAATTATATCGAATAGACTTGGGCTCTTTCGAAATCTATAACAAGTCTAGTTGATAATTTTGAAAGTGGCTTAACTCCATTTGTAGTAAGAAAATACATATTACCCGTTTAATTATTACTATCATTTTAATAACAAATGTAAATTTAACTCTCTTAAATACACTTAAGCGATGTAACACAACTTTTAAAATAAACGGTTCATATAATGCTATTGCAATATATGGATGAAAATATTCAGTGCCTACTTAGACTGGGATGTTGTACGAGTGTTTTCAATGCACCTAATATCGTAGTTATTGGTTAATATTTCTGAAATTCGAAAATGTTCGTACTATAATCGCGATTGTGAATTATAGTTTATTTTAAAATATGAGCCAGGCGCCAATGTCTGGATGGGAATAAGGTGGTTGCGACAGGTGATCAACGAACGACGGAAAAACGTGCAGGTATACCGATAATGACAAGAGCAACTTGCTGCAGATGTATTGGACAGCGTGGCCGACGCGTTATTAGAGTTACTATCGGTTATTATTTATGCAGCCGCACACTTCTGAAATATATGAGAGTATAATATCCGGTATGGTGTTCCCTGAGGGATAATAAAGTTAGGATATAATGCATCGAATTACCTAACGCAATAGCGTACTACTATTAATAGGAAGCTATCGAGTTGATAGAGCTTGCCGTACGTAATATTCATCTCGACGAGTGAGCCTCACCCACTTGTCGGCTACTATTCTGGTAAAGATCTGTCGTATAAATAACAACGCTGTCCGTTGTTATCGTCGCCTGCAATTTTATCATTGTCATTGTGTATTGTTAGTAGGTAGTGTAAATGGAGATGCGATACACGTACTTTATAGCCATCGTTATCAAACTAAGCATTACCATAAATTATGACGTTATTGTGCACCTTTAACACCCGGTGAAATTTGATAGGTACATTGAGAAATACACCAACAATTCAGTTGCTTTTGTAGGGGAATTAGGAATTGCCTGTGACTCCACCAATATTTTATTGAGCTAGAAAATCTGGGAGGAATACGAGTCAGAATACAAAAGGGGGAAAGCAACAGTCGCGCTTCCGAATGTCACGTGGATGACAGGGATCGTCCATTTTAAAAGTAGAAATTTCAACGGACAAAGAAATCTTTTTTAATATTTCTTATTAACCTCTTGACATATAATCGCTAGTTGGGGTTGTCATTCGTTTCACGCGCCACTGTAGACTTTGACGAGTCTAACTGGTTTAGAGTTATTTTCGGCGGATGTCGTACAGTTTATTACTAGATTCAGGTTTGTTCATAATGTTGAAGATGCCTCACCCTTCCACTTTCTCAGCAGAACCAATAATAAAAATGCATCTAAGTCAAATTGCATCCAAATCACGTCCAAGGCAAATTAAATTTTGAACGCATCAAATTCCGTTTCACTTGCATGTCAAGGGTTTAATAATCTTCTAAGGAACTTCTATTCATTCAATTTTCCATACTTAAGTTTCTCACAAAATAGCCTCCGCAATGATCAATATTAGCAACATTGCACGAAAACTGACGATTATTCAGCACGGACGACTATTGTTACTCATACGGCCACGCGAGGATTAACCATTTCGTTCTCATGTATGTGTTATATCGCGACGACGAAACTGTTCCAAAAGGCTCACAGACGTGTTATCACGCGACGCTATGTATCCTCTGCAGTCCCACGGACGCGTAAACACGCGACGCGATTCTGTTCGTGCAACGTCACGGACGACATATCTCGCGTGCCTCATTACTAAATTAAGAGCTGAAATTTAAAAAACTGTTCATTCCGAAAATGGCACAGGAAAAGAAAGACATTGATTTCAGGATATTTGGAATTTATCGTTTCCCCCTATGATACAATCGAAAGCAGGGATTTGCGTATAAAGCAATATCACATTTTATAAATTAACCATATCACATAATGCAATATTACAATTTTCTTTCCCGTACCGTTATTAGAATGATCAATTTTCCGAATTTAAGCTCTTAATCTAAAAATCGCGTCGCATGTTTGCACGTCCGTGGGACCTCGGAGGAGACATAGTCTCGCGTGACAACACGTCTGTGAGCTTTTTTGGAACAATTCCTGAATATGCTCTTATCTCGATACGGTTCAGTTCCCCACCTTATATTATATTATTCCTATTTTTTCAGCTATTCTTGAAGTGTCATAAACCTTTAATTAACTTTGGGCTACGCACTATGTAGCCAATAATCATTAATAATTATTAATTTTCTGACACGCAATGTCCATCCGACGGCTACAATTTAGCTCCACAATAACCAGATGGAGAAACGATTAAAAGTGTGAGATGCGATCGCTCGATAAGACCATATTCACGAAGTCGTCACAAGAATGAACCACTTCATTCCCACGAACATGTTACATTAATATGTCACGAGCAAGGAGATCAGGACTTCCTGATGCATACATTTTGCAACAGTTTCATTCTCGCGACATGACGCGTCGGTGAGAACAAAGTGGCTAAGAATCGAGGCGCCAAGGGCTAAGACTCCGTTACAAGGCCCCCGTAATAATCTGGCCGCCGATGCCATTTCCGGGGGTCCCTATCGGGCACGTAACGTTTTGCAAGCGTTGCCAAGGCGCTTTGGCCCGCAACGGTAACGCTCTCGATACTTTTCCCTGCTAGGCGTAACGAGCAGTCGCATTGTTGTCTTAAGGCGGGCATGCATTAGGCCAGCCGATACAGCCGGCCAGGCCGGGTGTCGTTACTTCGACACGGTGGTAGAAGCGTGGGCGCGAAAGCAGCGGTTAAGGTAACGATGGGTTGTAATTGTACGTGTTTTCTGCCAGGGTGTACCGTTAATGTAAGTGGACAGGGACGTTTACTCTCGGGACGTATGCTCGAGTGCAGATGCAATCTACGCTCCTGGCCGCGGAGCCCCGTAATTTCTCAAACGATCTCGCCGCCGAAATAAGAATTCCGCGATTGAATGATTATCATTATTTATGAAGTCCGCGATATAACCGAAACCGCGTTACCCCGCGCGCCCGTTATTTCGCAGGTGCCGAGCCGTAGGAATGTAAATAGCCGGCGCGCGGACCCTTTACACGTCGTGTACGTCGTGTCATATCGGTCCGGCAGCGCGATTAAACCTTGGCGGCCCGTTATCGGCGAGTCGCGGCTTTTATTTTGCGCCCGCGCAACTTGGCTTAACTCCGGAATATCCGCGGCCACGGCGTCAATTATTTTTGCCCGAGACGCGAAAGTAATTTGAGGCGAGTTTATCGACGGGGCTCTCTATTACGAGTCGCTCCTAACCAACCGAGATCTAATCGCCTCTCCTATTTCAAGGATTAGACCTAATCGTCCGGTCGGCATCGGGACTTTTTAGTTTTTCGACGTTAAAGCGGATTTGTCTAAGCAACCAGTGTTCGAAACGGTCTTCGCTGTGAATTAAGTGATACTAAACGATGTTGGAGCTCTTCGCAACGTTGTGGGTATTTATGTAGAAACGTAACAGGCTTTCGCGTCTTCTCAACGCGTTTTCGCGTATTTTATTTCGAATATTATATGTTAGCTAGTTTGAGGGTTTACGAATTAAGGTGGAGTTTGAATCGGTGTGTTGAGTTATAGTGTAATGGAACTTTGTTTCGGGGTTTGAGTTAGTTCCAGTGTTGGTATAATGAATTTTCTTCGTTTTAGAGTTGATGGATTTTTTTTCCACGCATGTGGGTTGTGTGCATTTCACGTTATCGTGATTAATAGTTTTGCTTTTAACGCATGCCTCTGCACTATTCACAATGCTGCATGCATCGTAATTATAAACAGAGAGGTATGCAGTTTAAGGTGCATCGTAGAAGAATTCAACGTTCTAAAATTAACGCAAAGATGCATTATAGAATAAAGTAATGAGAAGAAGAAAACCAAATAGTTCAGCGTGATGCGTACGCGACTCGCGCAGCACGGTTTGCTTCCAACAGCGTTAGCACGCGTTGAATTCACCCAATTCGTATTTAAATGTGCGGAACAGCTCAAAAGTTACATCATACTTTTCATAATCCTACAAGATGCGTAAGATGCGCAAAATAGTATTAGAATGTAGAAAGGTAGAGAAATTCCGGTTGAACGTGCGATAAATGCGCAAAATGGCACGTAACAATATCACAAAGTAACAAATTATCACGTCAAGTGTTTGCCCGTAATAAACAAGGGCCACGCTTCTGAGACTTGTTTTGCGTCGTTCGCGGAGAGCGCGTTAATATTCAAGCCACTCGACAAGCGTAAAGCGATCTGCACTTCTTTTATGCCTTTTCTTTTCCTTTTCGTCATACTCAGTGGGACGTTTTTGCGCAGCTCACGATATTACCGCAGCGCCTTGGCCGAGCATGGCTTCGCCGGTAGAAGAAGCCCTTTGATCATGATCGTTAACGAACTTTGGTTGGAAGCAGTTCCGGTAAATAACATTGCGTGTCGGGATGCGCGCACCGGGCCGATAGCCGATCTAGAAAATTTATTGCTCACGATAGTCAACCTCCTGATAAGGCCCTTCCGCTTATCGACTGCTCCTTATTCACGGTTGGTTGGAGAGCTCCTACGTGTTGCGTATGCATAATGCTCCTAATTACTTTGCATTGTTGCTGTTTGTCCTCCACGAACACGCGGTAGGAGACTGTGCTCGTATCCTTTGAGCTTTATCTCCTAGATTTCAACAGAGATTCCAGAATTTTTCGTTGAAATTTCATGCATGCATTTTGCCCGCGTGCAGTTGTCCATTTGGTCCTTAAAGCAGGCACCAGAAATCGTTTTATACGGACAAAACTAATTTCGTACTTCATGACGTTGACGATCATTTTCAGAGATGTTATGCGGTTTGTATATGGATATGGATATACATTTCGTTGCTCGAAATGCATGAAACCTGTAATTCTTTCATGCGCACATTTTCTTTTTGTACGGAGGTTTATGCATGCCGCAGCCATTTTCGATTGGAATCGCTTCGTATTTCTCTGTTTTGCAATTCATACGACGCTTGCTACGTGCCGGGGTTATTATGCACGGAAAATCCTCTTGTAGTTTTCCGCATTATTAGCTCGAATCCGCAGCGCGGCGGATATTCGGAAAAAGGTTTTTTTCCGGATTACGATTGTGCGAGTCCCAACTTCAGCGTACACTGTGCTACGAGTGTGCATTTTTCCTCTAATTACGGTAATTGCGGTGCATAGAAACGGTGAATGGGGATCTGAATCGTGATAATGAAGAGATTAAATGCGTATATAATTAGCCGACGTACGGGTAAATGGTGCCTCGCGCAGAAATTGAATCATTAGGTTAGATGTTGGTAATTACAATAATTAGTCATCCGTTACACCTTGCCTACCAGAGTGTTTATAATTCAATGGCCTGCATGGTAATCGTCCGGGAATGCTATATACATATTTTACTTCCACATCTCCCCTTGTGCTTTGTTACATTTCCAGCGGCTCCCCCATTGATTTTCCGGACGACATCGTGTTGGAAGCTTATATATTTTTACCGCATGCGAACGTGAGAGGTCACCTGGACGAATAAAAAATGCTGGTCACCACTCCGTTTAATGGAATAATAAATATGTCAATTGCTCGTATAATTGCGCGCTAGACCAGTGATATTATCTTCGCCTTTTTCCAAGTAATATAATCGCAGTAAACAGCAATGATAGGCTTTACGTATATATATAGTCTCTCTGAGCGATTTTTTTATTAAGGCTCCTTGGTGCAGCACTGCTATATTCTCTTTACCTTACGTTTGTCCATTCGGGGTGTTTTATAATCCGTTACTTTAAATTGTTATCTGTTTAGAATATAATCTACGAAACATAGTACATTTGTGTACGTTGATACGAACCTTTTGCAGGAATATCTCATTGTTTCGTAAAGCCATGAAAATTGACATCTGTTTTTGCAAACATACCTAATTTAACGCATCTCTGAATAGCTTTATTGAAATGAATTTACTGCAATCAGTTCACATATTGTTATAATATTATATTTTAATCTATTCAAAATTTAGGAAGAATAGGTGACACTTGTTGTGTATTTTGTTTCAATATAATTCCTTACTTTCTATCGCGTATATTATTTGGTCTTGTGAGATTTGGAAGTTACATAATTTGAGGTAGTTGAGGATCACACAGAGCCATTAGTATACTATGAAAACCAATGTTGTATTCCTGAAATTCGACGGCACCTTTTAAAACTTGTTGCGTTACTTATAACTATACGGTTAAATTGGATGGTCCACATGTTATCCATCAACAGAAGTTTTGTAGATTTTAGTAACCTAACCACAGGGAGTGTATAAAATTATTGATGCTTCGTGAGAAATATATTAGGTATGTTGATGCGAAAGTAGTGTCGTTATTTTTTTGCACATTAGACTTTCTTATGAAAGTGGAAAACGGTAATTCGTTTGCAATTTTCTCCATAAAGTTTGCTGCGAAAAGTGCCAATACTTTGCGGGTCTCCTCTATTACACGTAACGGGATGGGAACGAAGGTTCTTGATCGACGCCAACGCGATAGTGTAAAGAGCGAAAGAGCATCCAAGCAACTAACCTGACATCGAGAAATTCTTCTTCCACCTAATTGCCTCGTAGCACTATCTATGATATGATCATCTTAATTGAAAGAAATATAATTCTTAGCACGGCAACCATTTAATTTATTAAGTGTACATGCTACTTAGATTCGCTGTTGTTATTTAACCCCTTTCTGTACATACTTATATATAAAAAAATATATATATATATATACCACGTATTTCCTTAAAGAAACAGGCTATTAAGAAGATAAATAAATGGACAGAACGATTCACACTCTGCGATAGATCATGGAAAATCTCAAAAAATGACCAAAACAAATCACACTACACAAATCAATCCACATATCATCAAACCTGTTATTCTGATATTGTTATAAAAAGTATACTTCTACCAACTTGATCCGTATATACGAGCTTCGATTTCCCACGCAGACTACGAGTCTAGTTCGTTATTTCCAGCGAGCAACGTAATGTATTACGTAGCAAAGAAGGGTTAATCTGTTTTCGATTGTCATCGTAAAGTTTGATGTGATAAACGATGGTTCCTAGGGGTGCTTCCGCTATTTGTCCCGAGTTATATGTGAAAGTTCTTGATCGACAGCGGAGTGGTGGAAAGACGGGAGCTGCGTCATCCTGGGAGGCCAATCCTCACCCCTTCTCCTTCACCCTGGATACCGTCCAAGCCACCAGAAATTGGCGAGTTTGCTTCTGTACAATGCCGTCTGCGGAGTCACATTATGCAAAGCATTCCGTTCCGGGAGGGCCAGAGAATCCTGGAGAACTCGATACCTAACTATTCGTATCCAGTGCGACGTTGGCGAGGACGATGACAACGAGATCGTCGTGCGGTTCTCAACAGTTTGCCATGGAGGCTCACTGTCGTTACGGTCTCCTGGCTCGTGGTGTCGATTTATCCTCGTTTTCCTTCACCTCTTCTGCCCTCGTATCGCAAATATATCATTCATCAATATTGCATTTGTTTAATACTGCGCTTGAATGTTTTCTCACCGTAATCTCTGTAAAATTTCAGGTCTGTATTCCTCCTCCTTGCCTTACCTTAATGAGCCGATTGAGCGTGAAGTAGTTATAAAAATGTAATTATACGCTTTATTTGGAATCGTATTAAGAGCAATCAATTCTCTATGAATCGTTGCGATGTTCATTATGAAGTAGTTCCTTAGCTTATCGCTTACTTCTTCTTTGCCGTCATCTAGTAAGTCCAGTACTATAGTTCGAAAAAAAGGGTATCCCACTTTTTCTTAATCCTTAGAATGTACAATACAGTATCTTTTTTGACGCTTCGTACTGCATAAAGTTTTCAATCTAATTTAGTTTTCAAGGAAAAAGGAAAAATATTATCCCGTTCATAAGGAAATTTCTTATTAGTCGATCGACTATAATTTTTATACACTTCAACTGCAGCAGTGGAGTAGAAATGTTATAAGTGAAGAAACGAATATAAACTAAATATTAATAGTCTTCAATATCATGATCTATCGTAGAGTATAGAAAGAGTTGTACTGAAAAATTACAAATCGTACGTCACATGCAACAATGCACTACTTATGCTAAGATATATTCTTCTTTTTTTATTTAGAGTATTTTTTATATTCGTATAGAAAAATAATGAGCCTCATAATTAATGTGTATTTTTTTGTATAATAAATTTTGTTTCTTTTTGTATTGTTTTGTTTTGTTTCTTCTCACAGACGCTTGTTTTATCTCGTTCTTGTATATTCATGTATTATGGTCTTGCTTTGTTGATAACTGACTGAAGAAAGTCACCCACCTTACTGGTCGAAACGTATGGATTGTAGTTTTTCACCGCAACTCCTCCCACGCCCGAAATTAAATCAGGATATTGAAGAATATTGATCTCTATCCCGAGCAAAAAATCCTCTCAGCAAAAATGTTAAATATCCTTATAATGGAACTAATGCAATACTGGGGGTTAATAAATAATTATAAGAGCTAAACCTTTTGTAAGCATTTTAAGAGATCAGGCGGTAAGCCTCCATGACAGCAAAAACCGATCATTCGTGTAGAAAGACTCGTTAAAGTGTTTCAGTTTAAACACTTTTATAAAAATATACTGAACTTATCTACTTAATCTAGTCTCGCAAATAAAATGCAGGACTATTCAACGGTAGGTTATGTTCAGATTTATTCAAGTTTAACAACGCAATAAAACTATCTCCGCTCGTGGTTTTACAACGACTAACATCCCTTTTTTTTGTAAATAAGGACACCAAGGGCCTGTGACGCGCTACCACGTAACCTCACGGACAGTACCCTATACACGCACGCATGCGCACGCGCATCCACACACGCAGGGCCGTTAAAATTCATATCCGACTACAATAGCCCTCTCTTACACTTTTGACCCGGACCAAGCTGTGGTATTGGCCAGCACCGCATTGGCCTCTTACGTCCTCGCACTCCTAGTCATAGTCCTGGTCGTAACTGTCAGGGCGGTCATCCACGGGCCGATACGACGAGGATGCAGTGTCGTCCGCCGTTGAAACTGGTACATCGTTGCGCTGCTCTGTAATTACCGCGTGCGAAACCCGTATAATGGACGTCTGGCCATGCGTGTACCGGGGGCCTGGTATACTGTAGGTCAGTGTACCGGTTCGGCGCTCGATGCGCGCCTACTGCACACAGTCGAGCGCACTCAGTCACGCATACCTTTCCGAGGGCCTGCACTGGCGCTCGCGACACGATCGTTCATTACGTCCTGCCGATGCGTATACGTAACGCTCTCGCTGGCCGAACACGGCGCGGGTATAACGGAAATAGGGGCATCGAATTGCAACGAGATGGGCCGGAGGTGAGAGTGGCCGTGCCCGTCGACTCGCAGTTCTCTAATTAGTTCGACGTTGACGTTCCTCCGAATCGGAAGAAATTCGCTGACCTATTTTAACGCGGAAACTACGGCCCGGTCGTTTGTTTGAGAAATTGTGCGACTTTGAGACGGAGTGTTTCTCGCGATTTTTTTGCGGCGTATCGATGGATGTATCAATACACTGATATTTTACGAGGTTTTTCGTGACTTCGTTGAAGCTCGTGGATGGATATATCGATTTATTGATATCTTTGTTTTGTGTTGTTTTTTTCTTAATGGTATATCTAGGGTATCTATGTATAACTGGAAAGTGGTTGGAGCGTTAATGCTCTCGTCCTTTTGAAATGCTTGAACTGCTTTCTCCTTTTTGAAGATCCGGGCGACACGCATCGGCGGAGCTTTCCTCGTTTTAGTGATAACAGAACGGTTTTACGATTCTCTAAGGAGAAATCGTAGTGTGCTTTTTTAAACTCCTCAATGCTAACTGCGTTTATATCTCACTGATACTTCGATATATACAAAAGGCGGGCAGGTGCACTGCGGCGTGAATCTGTTATGCAGATACCGTATCGTACACGTCTTAATGGTTCTGGGTTGAAGTGCGTGTCAAAGGGTTGAGTGAAGTTTTCTTTTAAAGAATATTTATTATTGTTAGTTCATATACTGACTTGTTTATTAGACTTGCAGTTAGAAAGAAACGAAGAGTCCAGGAGTTGTTATAATATAAATAAACACTGTTATTAGTATTCAAAATAAACTATAAACCTATAGTATAACAAAAAAAATTCCTTTTCCGAGAATTTGCGTAAACACCAAGGTACATAGCAAAGGGTACAATGTGCATGTATTTAATTCTGATATTTCTTTTGGTTGCTATGACATAATACTGACTTCCGCCAAAGTTTGTTCCATATATATTTTTTTTCGCATAACACCGCTTACATCCCGGATATTGAGATACTGCTTGGACGACCTATATACTCGTTTTTCAGTGAGCAGAAACGTCCGTTCCGAGTAAATCGCTTTGAAGGACATATTCCTTACCAAAGATAAACTATGTTTTCTCCGTGAAAGAATCCACAGCTGAGCATTTTCTGCTACGTCAGATCTAGCGATAGGACCCCTTTGTGTTTTCCCGGAGCCATTTCAGAACCATTCATCCGGCACTTCATCTTTGCTCTCTCCGCTCGCTTGCCTGTGTCTTGCCTCTTCTCTCCTTCGCGCCGGATATTGGATCATGGTCATCCATTGCTTATTTCGCATCGGAGACATATTTCGAAATCAACGACCTATTACGCAATGACGGATAAAGCAGTGAAGGTTAACACGTTTGCGACAGGGTGTACCACATTCTTGTAGGGTCCATGGGGTGGGGCGAGCCACCGGTGGTGCATAGGTGCGTCAATGTATTGATTTACAGTCGGTATATAAATTAATGTCAAGGTACAATAACGTAGAATAAGGTAAAATGAGGTAGATAAGGTAGGTTTAATATATTAAAATACAGTAATCCTTAGAGGAAAGTTTGGAAATACATACATATATGCAGTTGGTTTATAAAAAAAGTTATATAATGTGTATAAAGGACATACATACTAAATTACAATAAAATAAATGGCCCTTAATTCATCGAAAAATTCAATGTTTTGTATATAAGTGTTATTTCTTTATGCTTCTGCAATGAAGGTAGAATTTGAATTAAATGCAAAATAATTTGAATTAAAGTTTTAGTATATGTACAAATGTTGTATTAATTCAAAATTAGTTTGTCTAAATATTCTGATTTATAGAGAGCACTACCTCCGAACAGAAATATTATGTGTGTTATTATAGCAAAATATTTTATTTTGTTATACTTCTTGGATAAATAACGATAGTCGGGTGTAGTCTCGACAGAAACAACAATATGTATTTTTGTTTCGATCATTTTATGTGCACAAAAGATGGACCATGTTGAAATACGTAGAATAAAATTCTTTTTAAATCAGCGGCACCAGGTGGGAGAAAGTACGAAGAAAAACCCCGCCCCACGGAAAGGCCACTGTATTCAGGCCCCGTCGCGAACGTGTTAATGCTTTTTTGTCAGATTTTTCCACAATAAGATTCTGGCGCGAACTTCGTCTGAAACTTCTAACACTAAACCTACCAGCCATTTTGCAGACATATTTAGGTGTACTAAGTATATCCTTAAAGGAGAAGAAGACGAAGAAAAAGTGTCGATAGATTAATTTATCGATCCGTATGCCGCAAGAAAATCATGCAAATCTCAGAAATTAACTCGTTTCGAAGTTCTACAATTTTTCAAAGAAATTACTGATCGTTCATTTTGTGAGGTAGGTTTAGTGTTAATCAAACTTCTTAATCACGAGCGAGGCACTGTAATAAAATGTTTAAGTTTATCCTATCACTGTACCAACTTGAAGGCATGCTTAGCTTTTGTTTTGACAGAAAGGAGAATGTTTTTTATCGTTTGCTTCAAAATGTCAATTCCAACCATACGGTGCAACTTGAAGTCTAATCGGACTTTGGTATACACTTAGAAGAATGCGCGTTGCCGTGTCAAGTTGGAGTAGGCCAAGGCTTCGCGTTTTATTATTTTAGAGTAGTGATTTTTTTCCTGCATAAAAAGGAAAGACGAATATTTCCCCATATTTATAATTGAGAAGTAAAGCCGGTGTGACGGCTTTTATACGAAGAGTTGCAGAACTAGTCGAGTAAACCGATAACTTGGATGATTTATCGTTTTACTGCTCGCTTTCTAGTTGCGAGAGGATGACATAGCCATTTATCAATTACAGAATTAATTTCAGTTTTTTATACCCTACCGTCAACTTATTTTCTTTTGCGTATAAACACTTGGAAAATTGCATTTCGCGTATTTTACAGGTTCTCGGGTTTATTTTTATGATCTGGGTGTGCATTAAAATTCACGAACGAATGCAGGAAACTCTATAGCAAATCAATGTTTACACGAGTAAAAAAAACTATTCTAAATAACAGGCAATATTATGTTTTTAGAAATTGATTGGATCCTATATTTTCCAATCTGAGCTCCGGTAGAATAAATTGTTTTTCAGGTATCGTAGTACGGCTAATTGGAATGAACGTATTCGATACGATCCAAGAGGTATAATTAAAATCGTAACAACAAACCGTAATAAAGCAAACAAAGTTGCAATTTGAAACAGATATCCAGGATCCTGATATACACGTATCACCTTACGTTAAATTGCATCAGCACTAAAAAATCGTGCAAGTCACGAAGAAGAAAAAAAAAAACGCAGAGACCCCTATCGAATAGATCCATACGGAAACAGAAACGCAATAACGAAAGAGGAAACCACCGTTTAGCTTGCATTCGCGCACAGGTCATCGATCGAGAAGATTCTAATACGACGAGTGCAGGATAATAAAATAAAAAGTAAAATAACCCATGACGCGTGTTATACAAGGCTGCGATCGGATCCTGCGCCGTTTGAAAAATTCCAATCTTGCATAGGATTTCCTTGAGGTCAGGGGGATCGTAGATCAACCCTCTCGGTGGTATTGTAACAGCGTCCACAATGACACAGCTCTCGGGCGTAATTTCTTCCAGGCAGGATCTTATAGCCTTCCAATGTCACTGAGTGCACTTATCAGGGGAATACGATTTGAAGTCACCATTCTGCGGACGTCGGTGATAGAATAATGGCGTTGTAGACGGAGCCGACCGTAAGAGGATGAGGCTCATGGCCCGTGACGCGCAACCGAGTCCTTCCGTTACCAACTGGCCTGTAAGGTGAAGCTTGGTCATGCTCAAGGGATCAAAGGAGAGGCGGGTTCTCATAATCCCCCGTCACTTAATAGCCTCGCCGGTCCGAACAATAACCACTGTGCCTTCTCGATGCTGCAATGGGAACTCGGACCGAGAGAAGAACTCTTCCCACTGTGATTTCTATGAGACGCGTCACTGGACCGTGATTCGTGCATTACGCTCTTCCCTTTCAGGGTTAAGACTGCTCCCTTCAGCGTGCGCCTTGGATTATTCTCTTTCTGGCTAACCCGAGAGTTTCCTGATTGCTAGTGTTTGAACAGGTGGTATGAGCGTCGCTCGTTACGCACGATGATTTATCTTCGGGGAGGGCCGGGCAGGTGTCGTGGTTCTTATACGTCGAAGTTCATTGTGAAAATCGAGAAAAAGTACCTTATTCTCCGCTTCGCGAGTGGCACGTCGAGATTAAAAAACGCGATTTATTAAAAACCCAAGATGATTTCAAGGGCTCGCAAAAGTGTAGGAATTGGAATTGATTTTAACTCACGTATAACCGATTTACTTTACTAGAAACACATGTCATATCCCTTCGGACAACGAGCTCAACGACGTAATTATAATTCGTGGTATAAAGTACAAATAATAAATGAAGCACGAAACGGTGTAAACGTGAATAAATCATTCTAAGCTCGCGCTAAGAGCTTCATGGCTCAGAGCCTTAAACCCATTGTCCACGTTGCAGGACTTTATCCGGGGATGTCGAGAGTGGACCAATATCAACGATATATCCTCGGTCTCCGACGTAACATTCAACTAGGGACCATTAGTCGAATCGTGCTTTATCAGACGTAAAACGTCCGGTGCATAATCCCTTATCCTTCGCGAAACATTCGCACGCTTTGACCGGGAGCCTTCATATCCTGCAAACCGGCGGAGAGCTCAGGGCGAGAAGGTGGCTTGGAGGTAGTGACGGCGATGGAGAGACAGAGAGAGAGAAAGAGAGAGAGAGAGAGAAAGAGAGAGAGAGAGAGAGAGTGAGTGAGGAGGAGAGAGGGAGAGAGAGAGGGAGACTTATCAGGGCTCCGTTTCCTGCGTTTCATAGAGAACCACTCTGGACGCTTCTGTTGTTCACGCTGGGTCGTAGAGCCCTCGAGGGGGCCAGATTATCCGGTCGATTGAGGCGGTGAGTTGGTAACTCACCAACTTCCGTGCTACAGATTCCCTTCGCAAGACTCTTCGCGACGCCATCAGCCACGTAGCCGGGAGACGCCTTTCGGCCAGATTCGCCGGGACACGGTGCCTTGGTCCTAATTCCCGATAACTCGAGGCAACCGTTCTCGCCGCCCTACCGTGAAACGTTAACTATCTCTAATTACAATTACGCCCGCGAAATCCCTCGAGTGAGAAACCCTGGACGGGAGAGTAGGTTGATACTAGGGGAGGTACGCCGAGCGAGTCGACCGGAACGATTTTCTCGAGCGATCAAGGCGCGCGAGAGGAAAATTGAGAATGGAGGAGGGTAAAAAGGCACGACCGCTACGTCTTGGGAAGTTAGTTAGCCCTCGATTGCTCTCTTTCTGACGACTGTGCGCATCGAATCGATTGTTCGATCATGATCGTACCCGAAAGGACGAAAGTAAATAAGGCGGTGCTCTGAAAACAGGGTTTCGATGTAGGATGATGCAGAAATTGCGATAATACTTATATAACGTGTGTTTATATAGTGTGCTTATAGAACACGGTTTTTGTATAAAAAGGTTTAATGAACTTGGATAATTATCGAAGAGCACGGATTTTTAAGTCGTGCAATTTTTGTTGAGAGAATCAGGCACTTTACTGTATGAAGTTCTAAGATTATTAACAAAAAGGGATGGGATAAATGTATTTTGTGGGTGCATGTAAGTGTTTGTTATTGAATCATATATATGCTATTATGCACATATATTTAACATGTAATATGATGGCGATATAACTTTGAACACATTTCTCTCATTTGTATTACTTTTCCGATTTTGTTTTTAACACGGTTTTGATAAAACCTGGAACCGTATTATAGGAAGGTTGACTGTATTATCGATTGTTCGTACTTTTCTTTCCAATATATTGCCTGAGAATATTTATTTTGACAAAAGCAGTACGTCTGATTAAGTTAAATATCTGTAAAAAAAAATACGAATATGTTGCAGAATATATCTCTGTTCTGTCTTATTTTGTAATTTTAGCCACAACTGTGTTTTTGTAAAGAGGTTTGACCGAAAACCTATATTTTCTGTTAATGTATGCGTCAAAATTGACGTCTTTGAAAATACTGTTTAAGAGTACTGATCTTAAGAGTGTAGTATCAGAGATTGATTACTTTCACGTATCGGTATCAAACAACTTTGACGTATCATTTATATTTCGAATACTGCGCAAACGTGAAAAACATCGTTAGATTTGATGCCTCGCTCGAATAATATTACCTTTCGCAAAACACATTCTACCGCACAGTGCATCCGCGAGTAATGTAAAGTACTGTCGTCCTGAAAATGGGCACGAATTTATAAACTCGTTTGGTACTTTCTGACTCGTAAAATTAGAAAGCACGGTTGAATTCCGCGATTCTTGTGCCGGGGCCTCCTAGTAAAATCCAAGAGGAGAACCGCAAATCCAAGATTTGCAAGCAGACCTCGCGCAGCTGCTGGTTTTTTTAAATTTCCTTGTAATGCATTACCCGGCGCACGGAGATAAGTCCGCGGTATTAGGTGGCATTAGCTTTTAAGCCAGTTCCTCGTAATATAATGCGCCCGACGGTTTGTGGCGATGCATTTATATTTAAAGTTTCGTAGCAGTTTGCATTAATTACACTCGAATAAATGCCTTTTGCGGAGAAACGCGCGCGGCACCACGGTAGTCGCTATCCTAAACCCGTGCCGACGCCTAAAGTAAATTCATTATATGATTCTTTCGCGTTTTGCCGCTGTTTTACAGCAACGATCCTTTGCCGCTTCATTATGGAGTTTTTTTTTAAATTGAAAGACCAGTCCTTAGAGCAGCACTTTGATAAGCAGTACGCCATAGGATACTTTCGTTATAGAAAGACATATATGAGAATGGTTTATCTTAATAATGTGAAGGACGACTGTAATCAGAGTGAACGATATGAGAAATTAACGAAGATATATTTGGAGGTTTATATAATTACATGAAACTTAGATTAGTGACATAAGTTTAGAACGCATGAAGTAGGAAAATGTAATCAGAAACCATAGTAAAAACATAAAAATCAGGAATAGAAATTTATCTCGAACTTGTTTGAATATAATTAAACTCAAAAGAAGTTCTTAGAATTTGCTGTGACTAAGGTACATTGAATGAAGGTTTTTATGTATATTCTATACTTACGTTTAGTTGTTCTTATAGTTTCGTTTTAGAAGTAAATAACAGATGCGTAACAGTTTTTGTTCTATATTATTTTATTGAATTATGTGTACACCTAGAGGACGACTGAAAATAAAGACATGTGACAGATTACATTTCATGGTTGTATAAACATAGCTAGATAACGCAGCTGCGTACAGATTGTGAAAAACACGTTTGGGACAACTTGACACTAAACTTGCCATTTATTTTTTGAAGGTATTTACGTATAGCACGTATATCCGTAACAAAAAAGAAGATTAAGAAGAGATGTTAATAAATCGATAAAACGCTTCACACTCTGCGGCGAAAGCATGCAAAATGTCAGAAAATGCTCCTCTACAAAGTACAGTAATTTTTCCAAGAAACCACTGACCGCTATGGTAGGTTTAGTGTTAATAATAACTCACGAACTAGAATAGCTATTCCTTGCAATCGTAAGGACGTTTTTGTTTGTAATTAAAAAGAAGAATATATAAAATTCAGAAGAATTGCATTGGCGTCTTATTCAATTAATTAGGTTTAAACAGCTTTTTGTAGCGGTACAATATGGTGAAAGTAGTTGCTATTCCGCGCCTGGGCCATCGCCCCAAGTAAATTCATTAATATGATTCTTTCGTGCCTGCCGTTGTTCGCAATAGCAATATTTTGCCACCCCATGTTTTCACGCCACTTCCGCCGGTTATGCCGGCCGAATAGCAATGCCCAAATGCTGCCAGTTCTGTCGAGTTCCGCGGAGTGCGATTCGCAAACGAAATCACGCACGCGTCTTATATTTTCACCCTGAAACAGAACAGCGATTTCCGTTATTCCGGAAATACGGTTAAGTTTCCAAAAGGCACGTCGATGCTTTAACGTATAACCGGCGTCGCGACGAATTTCTCGCGTTTTATCGCCAAACACTATCGGCATAAAGGAAATATTTGTTCTTTTTTTTGTATGTTGCGAGTTTTCCAAAGGTAGAATAAAATACTACGAAACTTCTACTATTCGTACGAATTTGAAGGGAAAATATCGTTTGCATCGGATTAAACTTTTTGCGCAAGGTTTTTCGTACATTTAACTACACCTGTATTAAAATATATTTCTTATAAATTGCTAAAAGTTCTTCTTCCAGTTTTTAGGATATTTCAGTATTTTTGCTGCAAATTGAACACGGTCAAAGAATCTTACAGGATTTTTGAAAACACGGATTATTCTCCATCTACAGCGCAAAGCGGCGATATAGCAGAAATTATTTTTTCGCTTTGCACCATGCGTTAATTGTATTTCAGGAAAAACTTGTACAACGCTCGTATATCCCCGTAGTTTCTGTGAAAAAAAGAACGATAAGGTGAGATATTCGGAATTATTGGACCGTGATATTTCATTAAGCAGATTTGCTCTAATTTGGATATCCGAACTCCACGGAGATTCCAGTTCTGGTAATGGTTCTCGGATAAATTCCCCTAAGCCGATCGATATCGGTCTTCATTCTCAGTTTGAATTTATTGGTTAATACTGGAATACGCCTCTCGCTACGTATTCTAGGAAGTTGAACACAACATCCGAATATACGGTTGTGATTAATACAACGCGATTAAGAGTTATTCGCTAAATTGAAACAGCAGTGTAATTTTATTGTTACATAGATACGGAAATAATTGTCTTAAAAGTGCGACGATACGTGATCGATACATATATACGTGCCCTAGAAAATGGATTCTTTTACTTTTACGATATTTATATTTTTTACGATATTTGCATTATTTCAACAGCCAAATAAAACACGTAGTCTCTGGATAGTACAATTTTAAACGACGGAGGTACATATTTCTTGGTCAAATGTACTTTGCTGTCTCGTTATAACAAAGTGAAAAAGAATTTCTTCAAGAATTTTATAATATATAATCGTTACTAATTCAGCTTCAAGACTGTTCACCAATATTAAACTCGGTAGCAATATTATGAGGAAATGCAGCTGCAAGAAATTCGCTGAGAAAACTCGAGACCGTGGATGTGTGAAATTTCACGGCCCATTAATGTCTAACGTTTCCGTCAATTTCGCGTGGCACACCAAAGGAACGGTAGTTTCCAGGAGCGTTCAACGAGAAGTCGTAAACCTTCCGTTCCTTTGTGTTCTATGCTGACTTAACATCGTGCATTAGATTGGGAGATACAAAATGTGCAGGATGGATTATTTCCTCTGGCAGTTACTTATCGTAGGTCACGTGATACGCGAGAGTTGCTGTAAGTAGATGGCACGTGTGAAACGATCATGAGGCCAATAATCTTTTTAAATTTATCTTTAGCTCCGACTGCTAAAATGATTTAGCCGAGGGCCTACTGTTTAACGTGGGTTTCGAACCACCATAGTTACAGTATACGTATCACACAGAAAAACCATGTTAAAAATGTTAAAAGAGTTCGTTGTAAGTAGTATAATATAAACATACCTAACCAAAATAGCTGAGAAAGCTGATAGAGAATCCATCAATCAAACCAGAAGTGATGGCTGGGATTGGAAACAGGGTCTCCCGAAAGTTTCGCTTTCTTCTGAACACATTTCTCATGCGCCTGTTTTATTCTAAAAAATTACACCGCGCTCGAGTAGCGGATAAGAAGTCACGTAGCATGTCAATATTCCGGAAATGGGCTGTAATGAAATGGTCGGTTTACCGATGTTTGCCGTAAGTGATTTCCATACATCAAGGTAACGAGCAGGAAACTACGTGACACACCCTCCATCCGGAAACGAGCAATAACTCTGATCTCGTGTACTGGTAGGAAAGCATGAATAAATAAAAAAAAATAAACTATCACGCTAGATGCGACGCCAGCGGGAATGAATCCCAGCACGTTATCGTTATCGAATCGTTTTGAAAACAAAAGCATCGTTTATATTATATCGTTTTGTTATCGTTTGCTATCGTACAATATCCGGTTTAACCTGTTAATGGGGGAGAACGAGTTACCTCGTTAGTTAAAAATGCTTCGACGTTAGGCGCACAAAACCAGTCAGTTGATAGGTAACCAATAAGTATACAAGCGGCAGAAGGGTAAACACGTTACCTCCCCTTTACCATACCTGTATTATAACAGCATGGCCTGCCGTATATTTACTTAAGTTCATTAAATTTACCTCGTTATTAAGTTACGACGCAATGAACTTCTCGTCTGTCCGCGACAATGTCCACAATTTTGCGATCGGAAAATAGCGATGATTCTACGTGGAAGTAAATCAGCAGGAAGACAAGATATGTGATTCGCCAAGGAAGCACCGTGATTTGTTTTCCCTATTTCACACGAATTACGTCGATGGTACATATTGAGCAGCTGTCGAAAAAAAAAAAAGACGATGCGGATAATGGCTTGAAAAGCAAGAGGATTACGCGTCCGCTTTTCTCAGTCGCTCCAACGTTGGAAATCAAAATAACGAGCACGGTCGCAGGTCAAAGCAAACAGGAATTACTCTCTGGTGGACGTAATAGAACGTTCTTGGTCAATCTCGCCCAGTAAAAAGGAGGGCCGTTTATTCAGCATCACGGCGAAGAAACCACTTGCTTAGTAATTTCCATAGCGGGAGAGTTGGCGAAACAATTTTACAATTTGTGCGAATTGTTCCCTTTTTTCTCTCTCTCCGTCTCTCCGTCTCTCTCTCTCTCTCTCTCTCTCTCCTCTTTTTTTTTATTAGAAGTTGGCACCGCAGCCGCATAATTAGCGTCTTAGTTCCGCTGCAGGGCGATTTAAAGCACTTAAAGAGCTATCGGAGCTTTGCCGGCTGAACTCCTGGAACTGTTATAACGATTCTGCACTCGAAGGACCACAGAGGCGTCGACCTTCCTGCTACTTGTACCGCTGATCGGCGATTAGTTCTCGCGTAAAAATAGCCGCAATTAAACGCAGGACCGTTACGATTTGTCTGTCCCTTGCTTGGCGGGAGCTTAGCTCGCTGCGGAGGTGGGCCTTTATTGCACTTTGGTCTAACTTTGGACTCTAATGCCCCGGAAGCCAATCCTCTGTTACGCGCCGTTTCTCTCCTAAAGCGTTTCGCGATTTGCTTCTGATTCCCCGTTTATGTCCTCGGGAAACGTTGAGGCATGTTTATAGGTAGCATGCTGGTACTTCATTTACGTTCACGTTTACCTGGATTATCTTGACCAGGGCTGGTATTTACAATTTAAGGGGGTTTTTAGGTTTGTATGAAGGGTATTTGCAACTTGCTAGATCAGATTTATTCAACTTTGGAGCGGGAATATTTGTATTTATTTTCTTTTTTCGTTTTTTAAATTAATTTTCGGCGCCGACTGACCGGTGTAAATACTACACGCTGAATTTTCTACTCGGGTTAACTAGAGTTTTCCTTGCAGAATGAAAAATTAAAAATGAATTGTTTCTTACCGATTATAAATATCGTAAGACATACGTTAGATGCGAACTGTAATAGCGTGGCGAGATATACCTCGCATGGCTTGAACGAAAATAAAAATAAGTCTGAAAAATCGGTCCGGCACGAAACGTGTTAAGGTGCATTCCAAACCACCAGAGTGACTGACAGTATACATATCACATGGAAAAACCAGAGGTGATGGGCGAGATTCAAATTCGAGTCCCAGGTGTGGAAGAGTCTTTATCCACCGCACCGGCGTATTTCTCAACTGCGTTTGTTATTCCAAGGTATTGAGCACTGTCGCGACAAGATTGTAGATTTTTCATTTATTATATTGTATGATGTATACAATTTCGAGCAAAATTTTGATTTTGGAATCCAATTCCTTCTTTTTCAACGTATTTCATTTTCGAAATGTATAACTACAAGTGTGCAAATGTCTTTGTACACTAATATTTACAGAGTAAATGAAGTTTTTCTTATTAAGGATCAAATTTTTCTCCCGATAGGTATAAGTTACATTCTAGTAGAAATGTTTTATCGCTTTTACGATTGGTGGCTAAATGAGGTACAGTATTGATTTTCCCCATTAATACGAATAATCTGTAAACGGTAACATGTTGAAATACGCGATGAATATTGGTTTCTATATCACAATTCTGGTGTAATTTGAACGTTAAATTATCTGTGTATTATTAAACATTACAGAAAATAATATTTCACTGCGACTATAATCACGTCAGCCTCCGTTGTATTTAAAGAGGCATTTGTTGAGTTTTCACTTATTTATTTTAGGCATTTTTATACCTGTTGCAGTATCTACGAATGTACATAGTTCTTGTTTTAAGATACAGAAAATTCGTAGGGGCGTAACTTCCGTATCTGCATCCAGGGCATTCTATTACATATCTATACGTACGCCCATTCTGGGAATTTAAAAGCTGGCAGGACGCAAATATTATCCGGATAAAAACGATATTGAGTTACAATTATCACTGAGGTTGTATTATAAATCTGGGTGTTCGTCGATTAGCGCTCTTGAAAAATTGTACTTTATGGTCGATATTCGAGCATTGCTGAACGAAGTATTTCGTCTCCATCATTCACGACATGAGCCTCGATCGTTTATTTTTAACCAGTAGAGATCATGCTTTTTCGATTTAGAAAAAATAATGTCGGTCGTAGGCATCCCTTTATAATATATCACTAAACTTTGTCGTTGGTACAATATTATATATATTTGCGATAAATTTAGATAATGTTATTTTTTATGAAGCGAGTGTATTAAATTTCGAGTATTTTTAGGGTTAAATGGTGGATTTACGTTAAATAATTTTAACGCTTGGCGATAAAAATCATAAAAACGTATGAATGCAATTTGCGCGAGATACGGATATTTTCACGATGCTTTATCCTTCCTGGAATTTAATTTTAATTGTAATATTTTCTGTCGCTCAACCGCCTGGATTAAAACTGCCGCAATGTTATATCGTTACTTTCGCAACAAGTGTCGAGTTTCTTTCGCCAATTTCGATATTTGCTTGACTAATCCGCCCATCTGGCATTGTATGAAATTAAATTAAATCCAGCGACGCTTCAAATGTGATTATCGGGTGATTATCAAGAGCGCGTTATCAGAAAATGCCAGTGGTGTTTTTCCTCCCTCATGTTCTGATATGTGTTTTCTATGTTTAGAGCTACTGATCTGTGTTGTACCTTTATTGTCGCTTTTTGATCCCGGAATATGTCATGATGTCATATTTATGGTGACAATTACATTCTTTTGATTACTTTTTTATAATGCAAAGTATATCATTAGCGCTAAAATCCATCCTTTCTTTGTGGTTAACTTCAAGCAAGAATACATACGTTAAATTAGATAAAGAAAGTGTAGATTCAGTGCAAGAGAAGTCCAATAATCATTTTTAACGCATGAACACTATATTCATCAAGTTAAGGTTTCATTATTTATCTCGAAGCGAAGAGTAACCTACTCTGTGCGTATGAAAAAGATGAAGCACGCGATATGACCGGAAAGTTGTACCTCGACAGTGTAATTAATTCTGTCGTATGGTATTTATTATCTGCCAAAAGGAAGATAATATCTGAGTGTCTCTGAGCTTGCACCACAGGATATCGAGCTTGTATCCGTAAATTCCTGATTTTTGCTAATTAATCGCTGCAGCGAAGAAAAAGAACATAATATTCAATGGTTGAGACATTTTTACTAGATTGCCGGAACTAATCAGTTACGATAGGCATGAAAGAAGCTGAACGAGTGACGATCGAGTTTTACAGGATAATCCAAATCCGGTAAAATGATAATTTCCCAGACAAGTCATTTAACTTGCAATACGTGTTCTACGTGGCGAATATACCATAGAATACGATCATGGATATATGCATATTCATTATTTCTCATAAGCTCGTATATATCAGCTTATGCACGAATGTATTGTGCACCTTACGCACGATTGAGATTTCTAATGAAAGAGAATTTTTGCAAAAGACACGCGCGCTGTTGCTATGTCATAGCATACACTGAAAGGAGCGATACAGAAATGGCAATGCGCACATTTTTCGTTTGTCGGAAAATAGGCATATTCGACAGTGTTCCTCCGTGTCTATCCGCGTTTGATGAGACGATCTGTCCTTTAACACGTTGACTGCCACGCGCATTTACAAGGAAATGTCCGTCAGGCCACGCGCCCTTCTTAGAAGCGCGCTGTTATTGTGGTATAGCAATGCCAAGCGCACTTCTAAGATTGAAACTTACGCGATGCAGGTGTGTAAACATATTAGGGCCGTTGTTTCTTATTATGGTAGAAGATAATTACATTTAAACCGAAATGCTCATGGACATTCAGTCAAGGACTATTTTTTTTTATTCACAGTGTTGAGATAAATTCTATACAAATTTTTTAAATTTAATGGATTAAAAAAAATTGTTTATTTTAAGAATTTCGTAAAAATTGTTAAAACGATTTTATTTTTTAAGTTTTATATCGCATTTTGCGCTGTCAGTCACGGGTGATTGACGCGACCTGAACGAAAAGTTCGGAGTCAATCACCGGTGACTGACGTGTTAAATAAAATTTATGTTATTTTACCGTTAATTCGTCGTGTTTCTGAGCCTGTCCGTCTGTATCCGTCCATCCCTAACTTTCTGTCTGTCTGTTTCCGTAAGCGTTTACGTCTGTTTGAGCGCCGCTTTTGGTCGGCCGTCTCCTCTATCGTTCTCTTCATTTTCCGTTTTACGTTAAGAGCCCTAAAATCTGATTTAAGTGTGTGCATTGATCAAGTAATCTGTATTAAAAATATTGGTATCGAAAAAGCACGTATAATCAGCATCTATATATAATGTGCGCACAATCATCGATAAAATAAATACGATATTAAAGCCATTGATAAGCAAAGTATTGGGATATGCATCGAGTATAGAGAAGAGAGCAACGCATGGAAGTATAATAGGTAACAAGATCGTAAAAAAAAAAGCAAAGCATAACAAATAGAACGGAGAGATAAATATTATAGAGAGAGGAAGGTATGATAGAGATTCGATCACAAGGAAAATATATTTTTATCCTTTACTACATAGATGATTACATAGGAATGTACTGAGAGCAGGATATCGAGAATAAGATCTCGTTGCATCGATAAGCGGATGCGCAAAGAAAAATTCAACCGATCCTTGAGACGTCGCGTTCAAAAGGAAGAGGAAGATGCTTCATTCTTTAATTCCGGGTACAGTTCCTTTCTGGTCATCAATGTGAATTATTCAGATACATTTAACTTCCTCATACCACGCAATTTCGCTGCTTCTACAGCGTCGTCCTTTTACCTTGACGATCACATTTATCATTCCTCCGACGATATACATGTCCAGTCTATTACGAATCTATGCAATTTTATCCGTGTCCCCCGTGCAGTTAGTGTTAAGATGTAGTAGTAGTTATGTCAGGAATAGTATTTAGCCATTATTTCACAGGAAAGCTGCTTTTACTACTTATTGATTGTTAACTTATAACTTTACCACTACTAGGTTGTTCGATAACGTCGTTTTAATATTTCATGTTTCATAAGGAACTCAACCAAAATTTTAATATTATTTGTCGATGTCGCTTTTTCTGACAATGCAATAAAAACATAACATTTGGAACGTTTTTTAACTTTTAAAGTCTTTTCAGTTTAAAGTCTTTAACTTTTGGTTTAACTCTTTAGTTTAAAGTCTTAAGTTTTTTAGTTTATAGTCTTTAATTTTTAAAGTCATTTTTACAACTATAAATTAGTATTTTAATTTCCATCCGCGAGCTTATTGAACAACCTAGTATATTCATCATACTTCCGATAATATGTATGTTCTTTATGACATATCTACACAATCATCTTTCCATTCCTCTTATTACTAAATTTAATATATACAATATATTTAGCCACTACTCGATAAGAAAGTAGTAGCAACGCAATTAACCCCGATTCTTCCGCAGTGGCGGATTTACACATTTGGGATCACGTTGCAATGTATTCTATGAGCACTTCTTATCCTGTATTCTTTAATAAGAATCTTTGAGGGAGGGATATTAGTTAAATTCGTTAAATGAGTCACCATTTCCCTGCGATTGCTCTCAATGCTACCATCATAAATATTCAATAGCCATTATTATACTTTCTTCATTAATCGCTATTACTTGATTTATTCTTTCCTTTTAAGTATATTTACTAGATCATCCATTGTTTTACAGTAATAATTCAGAGTATCTGTTAATCCATTTGCATTAAGAAGTGGATTTATCCGCACATAATGATCGTCACTCATCGTTATCTGTGAAATATTCCGCGACGATGTTCGTTCATCACCAAATGCAAAATAATACCGCTTGAATTTCAAGGTTGGTCATATACATAAGCCTATGATACAAATAGGTTAACCAAGAGACCTCACTGCTCGTAAAAAGTAAAACAGAACTTAGCATTACTATTATTATTAAAATTAAATTTAAAAAAATTATTAATATCAAATTATTATTAAAATTAATTTAAAAAAATAAAAATTAAAATTTAATTAAAATTATAATTCGAATTTTTAATATACCATGAAACAGAATTTACTATGGTTAAGAGAGACGAATCGATCCAAGTAGTACGATTTATTCCATGTCCAGTTCGAAGTCCTCTCACAATTGCGACATTTCCGACATTGCAAGTTCGCCATTTTTCTTCTCTCCTCTTTACCTCACGTCCACGTACAGAGCCTTTTGGACCACCCTGTTTGGTCCCCTCGAAATGGCCCAGGTTGGACCAATAATAATCGTGGCAGGAGGTATCGAAATAATAACGATGACATCATTAGGGGCGGCGGTTCTATCTACGCTGTGGGATCGACGTCGCTTAACGACCAGGAGATCGATCTTATTTCGCTACCGTGCGGTCTCGTTTAGCCGCGGCTGAATAATCGAGGCACCGCGGAATCGCGCCACGACGTGTATCTCGCCTATTAGGAATTAATGGCGGCACTATTTCACGAAGTGCTTCTGCATAACCGATGTTAATTTACATCCAGGAAACGCGGGCGCGTACACTCGTTAACGTGGGCGTGGATTACACCGACATCCGGTTTCTTATTGAAATAAACAATCTCCGAGAGAGCAACCGCCCACCTTTTCCCTTTCTCGTCTTGCTAATCCGCTGAATTTATTCGCTTTCCTCGCGATACGGATGTTTGGGGAAGAGTTGGTAAGCTCTGTCTTTTTTGGTAAGCGAGATCGAAAGAGCTTGCGATTTAAGGATCTTCACCAGGTTTGCTCGGTTTTCTTTTCGACATCTGACGGGTTTCAGCCTTCGATAAGAATGTTGTATGTGTCGTTGACCGGTTTTGGGGATTAGTTGCGTTTCCACTACTGGCCTTTAAAGACGTGTTCTGTGTTATCTTGGTGACCTTATTTATCAGGAGTGTATTGTGATTTGTGAAATTTATACTTGTTCCCCGATTTACAATGGATCAATTTTTAGCAAGCAAAGAATGTATTCGAGATTTGATGCTTTATCAGTTTTTGAAAAAAGAGACTGTGACAATTGCTACTAAAAACATGTATGCTCTACTCGGCGATTATTCGGATGTTTGCAAGTGTCAAAGATGGTTCGAGAAAATTCAATCGGGAAATGAAAGACTTAGAAAAGTGAACGATGCCATACTGACAGCTGAAATCAAAAGCAATCCAACTTTATCGATTGAGAAAATTGCGAACAATCTCGGATACTCATGGTCGAGTGTCCAAGAGAATCATAAAAAAATCAGGAATGTGCGGAGAGAGGGCAAATAGATACCGCACGACGATAAAAAAAAACTTCTTTTCTGGTACCCCTTATATAAATCTAATCCAAATCTGGCCAACTAAAATTGCATCGCGAGTCGCATTGACGCCTTAAAAACGTCCAAGCATCGCGTATAAATAAGAATAATAGCAATCTTTTCGAATATTCTTTTCGAAATCTGACTATACAACAGATTTTGCATTTATTGATTTTATTGTAAACGATTAATTTAAATGCAGAGGTACACTAGACGTGTGCAATCAGTGTAAATGCGAAGAAAAATAATGGATAAAAAAAGAATATACGTATGAAACTAACAACAAAATTTATTTTGTGCTAATAAACATAAAATAAAAGTATAAATACTGGACACTTAAAAAAAAATACATTTTGTTATATATAACCGCGGGTTGGCCAATTCTGATCTAATCAAGCAAGTAGACAATAACATGTCTCATAGTAACGTTTGCTTTACATTTTCAACTGTATAATGAAGTTGGGCAAAACCGGTGTTATTAATCGCACAAACAATTTGGTACAAAAGAAATATATCATATTTTAGTAATGCAAAAAAGTAGAGAAATATTTCTACTTGTTAACCAAATACAAAATATTGTACCTAAACCAAAGTTTTCCTGTAAACGTAGTAAATTAATTATATCACCTTCTATATATATTTTGTATTTTATATTTTATACATACGATCACTTTTCAATTCTTAATTTTGCATATTTGATATTGTACACAACAATTTTCAGTGACTAAAATTTGATACCGAATAGAAAGCTTCAAATACTAGTAAGAGAGAGTGTAGGAAATTAATACACATATCCTCTGCACAGATCCTTTTACATAGGAGGCGATATTCAAACTAGAGATTTGAAACAGTATATCCTCTAACGCTTACGAAACCTCATCACAATTATCTTCACTTATTTCTTCATTTATATAGTTACTTGTTTAGTAAATCTACGGAAAAATCTCAGTGGATCGTATTTTCAACGTAAATTTTATCATTATCATTTTTCGTGCAGGGGCTATACTGCCAAAAATATGACTATCCAGTTATCAAAAGTTATAGGGCGCAATTTTTCTCCAGCGTTGCCTTGACGTGAGAAATATCGATATACTTAAGGATAAGTGTATACGAAAAGAAACTGGGCTTGACAGGAAAGTTGATACCGCGCAAAAGTTATACGTTATCATTCCGTCTGCTGGCAGTAAAACGGTCTAAAGTCAACCGAGGCGTTTTATTTTAAGCCTATATTTGGCAGCGGCCGAGAAACACTTCGTAAAAGCAGCCACTCCGTTTTCTTCCAACTAGGTCGATTTTGGGGACATTTATAACGTCGTTATTCAATATTACTTTTTTCACTCTATCTTCGGTCCATGCTCATCATATGGTCAGGATATAATTTATTTAAAAACCATTGATAACATTAGTCGTATTACCATTATGCGTAAAACGCACATTCACGCGCGGTTTTGCTTGCGGCTTGCCGTTTCGCATTTCCATGCCCCGAATTTCAATTTCAGAACCGCGGGGTTGAACTTTCTCTCGTCCCTGCTTCATTTAGCACCCCCGCCCCCACCCCCGTGCTATGTCGCTGCTTTCTCGTCGCTGGGAGCCAGCGTAGAAATTGGTTTATCTAAATGGCTATACAAATCCCGATAAAATGTCCTAGAGGCAAGTTCTGCGAGGGAGAACGAGGAATAATGCTCGTATAATTTTTCATTACTCGATATTGGTATTACGACCATCTTGCTTTACCTCATTGTGCTATTTATTGTATGGAAGTTTACTGCGTCGGTGTTGCTTTTTATCGCATAAAATGAACGTACACAGTTTTGACCTATTATTCTGGGAAAATGATATACGAATGATACGATTCCTCTCGCGCTTGATAAAAGCGTCATTTTGCTGTTCAGAATATAATTGGGGTATAACGATACAGTGGTGGTCAGAAATGTGTTTCGTTTTCAGATAAATACCTGTATTTTTTGGTTGCAGATTTAAGACTGGAAAAAGTCGGTCTAGGCGATATTTAACATTTTCATACGAGACTTGTGCATAGTTATGTTTCCGAGTTTCTATCTATACGATATTTTTTGCGTTTGGATCCACTGTAACGAAAATACGGACAGGTAGTGAATTTAATAATGTATAATTGGCAATCTGTCGCGCTACGTGTTTGCGTGACTCGTGCGAATGTTGGGTCGAAACTTTTGCAATCAAATTTTTTTCTCCAGGTACGTTTAATCAACGCTCTGTAGCCGGATGTTTCGAGAGTTTTGTGATAATTAATTAAATTATTTTGGTTGAATCATGAAGCATGCTCGAAGTGTAGACTCTTTTTCCTGATCTCGTTTTACAAATACTATAACTATGCTATGAGTGGTAGGCAATGTCATAAATTCTGTAACGTTGCCGTATTTTTCCATTTGTATACCTGTAAATGATCTTTGATACATGTATCAATGGTAGCAGTTTAAGGTTAAGACCAGCAATTTCTATACTATAAAAATTAACGTATCTCATAACATTGAGATTTTTAGTTTCAAAGAAGCAGTGTTAAGTGTATGATACATATTTGAAGATATCTATAAACTTTTTATAGATGTCTTTTAGGTTTATTTTTTCTTTGACAACATAATACCTGAAAGATCGGTAAATACTTTTTCTACACGCACATTTCATGACATTTTATGTGTAATAGCAACTTTGTAATAATAACAGATTCTATAACTAAAGCAATGGAACTTGGTAACATTACCATAAAATACTGGGGTTTTCATATGAAACTTTATTGCAAAAATTGGAAATTGATTAATTGGTTTTAATTTTTTTTAATTCATTTTTTATGCGAACGATCTGAGTTTGTCGAGTTCCTTATTACATTTTTTTTTTAAGTGTTTAAGAAATGATTCCAAAATTACAGTTATCACAAATAAAATACAATTTCTATTTGCGCTGCATCCGTCTTAAATTGTATTTATGTAATAACGAACGAAAAAAAATAAAATTATGTCATCGAATATTTGAATCGCAATACTTCACAAGTGGCAATAGTGGATTTTGCAATCCAGAGCATTTTGCAAAACATCCACAGATCAAGTGAAGAATATTATGCAAACTGCTATCTTTTCTACCCAAATTGTACCCACAATAAAAGGTTTAGAAATCTCGTACCACAGCCTGTTTCTTACTAACTCTGACCGCAACCCAGTCCTGTATGCACAGTTGTGAACGCAGCAAAAATCCTTTCTAACAGTCGCAAAATCGATAACGTAATTTTCGTGAATTTCAAAAGCTTCGTTCTCCTGCGCCAAGCAAAGTTATTTCTGCCTGTTCTTTTGCAAAATCGGCAAATTTCTTTCTTTTTTAGCGGAATTAGAATGAATACTATTCTGACATTTACACGCGACGCTGAATTTATAAAAAAAAATAAATGGCAATGCTTGTTACATTAATACTACAAGTCCTTATATTTATTTCCGGATCTGCTGCTATTTGCTATATTCTGCAAATAATATTCATTTGATTACAGGAAAAATGCGTATTTATCTATTCGACTGTACCTATTTTTTGATCATGTAGAAACATTTGAATAATCCGTCAATAATATTTATACTTTTTATTAGAAGTAAAATTCTTATTCAAGTAACTAATATATGTACTTGAATCATCTTTTTTATATATACAAAATGTTAAGTTTAGTTACTCAGTTTCTAACCTTAAATAACACGATTCAATGCTATGATTATGTACGATCACATCTCTGGAGCTGCTCTGCCCTGTACTCGATTATTCAGTACTTGATCTATACAATCGTCTGCGTAATAAAATATGAAAATATACTCTCTTTACAATCGATTATTTACCATACTTAGGCGCTCTCTATAACTCGTACGATAAGTAACGCTATTTACGCTTCAATTTAAACGTGATCTCACAAGGATCCACCAAATTCCTCTTCGCACAACTTTTTATCCATGCTCTAAGATTCTGTGTTCTTCAATGCAAAGAATGCACTTTTCCGCTACGCACCTTCGCGGAAAATCAATCGCTCATGGTCAGTGAAATCTCTCACCGTGCACTTGGTGGCACGGGAGCAACAAGATGAAAGGTTGATTAGCCGGCAGTGGTTGCAATGAAAAGTTACGTCTTCGTAATTCATGCGCCGGGCATGCGCGCGCGCGATTTGTCAGTGCGACGCTTTGAAATTGAATAAAAATATTAGCCGGGGAATGGCGGGCATAACTCTTCCTCGAGGTGTATATTATCGCCAACGGGGACGCGTCCGGCGGTCCATTTGTCCTCGATCGTGGGGCACGAGGAAAGAGACGCATTATTAATGAGGGCATTATTGCGTGCCATTATTTTAAACACCTCTGCCGGCTCGAGCGAGCATCCGCGCCTGGAAATCGGCATTCGCCATCGCTGAAAAAGCCGACAAATTTGTTCGCCTAACGCTTCTCCGTCATCCGGGCTATTTTTTGATTGAAAATTATACGTTTGCAATCCACCTGGCGGATAAGCAAAACAGTTGCTGCCTTTGTTATTGTATCGTATCATACCCCTATCAGGTTTTAATATTGTCAATGTTGTTATTTTATTAACTGAGCAAGCAACACCTTGGTATACAGAAGGAATTAAACGAGTAGAGGACAAGACGATATATATATACAAGAATACTGGTAAAGATAATTGATAAAAATAGAAAATAATAACGCGGATTATAAAACATATCGCAGAGTGCGTTTTAAAGACACTGATCGACCAAAGAGATAGGTTTTTGTTTGAAATGAGTTAACGTCATATTTAAAGTGGCCGTGAATCGTGCGATGATGCTTTGGGTGTGGTAATGGAAAACTTCCAAGACATCTCAAAGGAGCATTTAAGGAGAACAGCTCAATAATCCTAGAACAAAGTATTCTCCCTTTCATAGCATTGCCTATTTCTCGCGCAAGAAAAAATGCATCGACTACATAGATACTAGTAATAGTATAATACTATAATAGATCGATTTCTACTTCTCACGTCTAAATTGAGTCTTCAATTCGTGTAACGCAAACGGTTTCTCGAATTCACAATGTAGTCGTGTCCTCCGAACATTTTCATTTATTTTTCAGTCGCAGTATCTCTTCCACGTTTTATCGCATTCAAATCGAGACCAACGCGTACCTTCCACACGCGTACATCTCCGCAAGATTATTAGATATGCAGATGTAACGGACTTGAGAATATTCCCCAGCCCCCCTCTCTCTCTCTCTCTCTCTCTCTCTCTCTCTCGTGACACTTATTTTTAACGTGCTACTGATCTTTGCTCGGTGCCAACGTTTACCGTTTCTATGTCTCTCCGTTTTTTTTTCCCGCCCTTGATTTCCAACCGACAGTTTGTTTTTTCCTTGGGGTTGCTCGAGGGTATCGTCGGGATACGTGGGATGCCAGGAAAACAGTGCGGTTAAGCAGCAATCGTACGGCACTGCGCGCGTCTATACTGTCAAGAGGCACGAAAATAACATGGCAAATCCAAGAATAAGCCTCGCAGCTCGTCGAGTCGTTATCCCTCGAAACCCCAGCGCCGAGAGGCGTCGGTTACGGCGGCGTCAAACCGTTAAACCGACGGTACCTCGACGCCTTGACCTCGACCAAGTGGCTGCTAAGTCCACATTATTACGAGCAACGGGCTCACTCTCGCTCAGACCGTACACATGGTGTATACACAATGAGATTACAGGGACCCTAAGGTACGACCGTGACAAAATGGGAGCAAACACGTGCCGACGTGGCATCTGCGCGAGCTTGCCTTTGCCTTTTTAATCGAGGATACGAGACTTCTTCGGCTCTATCCTGCCGGATGTGAGAGATTTTTACGAGCGACGAATTCGAGATTTCGATTTCTCCCTCCTCTCGGATTTGGGACCGTCGAGAGCGTATTTGCGGGAATAAAGGATGAAGTAGGATGTTGATATGCGTGTTCATAAAATGTACGTAGATGTATAATTGGATCTTTTAAAATTGAGAAATCTTATTTTTTTGACTCAGAAGGGTAATGTATTAAAATGTTGTTGGTAAAAATATAGTTTATCGAAAAGGTTAAAATATATATACAAACTATTGAAACTATTGATAACGGGTGAGAGTTGAGGTGTAGAATAGAACTTGTCTTCCTACTTCTTTACTTCATCGCCAAATTCTCTAACAAATACTTTACTCGCAAAACTCAACACCTTTTCTCAAACTGTACTACTAGAGCGTTCACACCCTACTGTCCTCATAGTACTCTAAACAGTGCCCCCAGTCACGCATTTTTCAACACACATACTTTCATGCGTTCGAGGGCACAGGATACTCGAAATTCCTATACGCTTTGTATACATTACAACGCGACAGACGACGGGAACGTCCGCTTCTAAGGCTGCATTATTACGATAGATTATTTCTCAAGCAAACGCACTCTGAAGACCGTTCAAAACTCTCGCGCACCACAGTAGTAAATATTTGACCTTCGTCTTTCACTTTGTAATGATACGGGTTAAATGATTCTGACCAATTTTGTTTTGCTTCAGCGACGATAGCGTATATCGCCCTTCAAATAAAAATAAAAAATGTGAAGATATGCATTAAAAATGTATACAATGTACACATGTATTGTATGGAATATTCTAATGCTTTCTAGTTTTAACGCAATCGCAAATTCCTCTTTGTGAATTTTTATCAAGGAGTTTTTAATTTTTTTTCTTTAGTTCAGATTATCATTGTCGCTCTGGTAAACAATGGCGTGTTCAATTTATCCTAGCTAATGTCGACGACTAGGAGGGATGAGGAAGGGCAAAGAAAATATTAACCGAGACCATTGTCTGTCTCCCAATAATTTTATTTGTTGTTATCGTTATGCCTCTCGCGCGAATTTCCTTTTAATAACGGCTAGTTGAGACAATATTAATGCGTTTCAAATTTATTTAGCACCTTACCCCATAAACGGCCCACGACTGGTATTACCGGTAGATTTAATTATCGCGCGCTTAATGAAATGCTCCCGCGAAAAGTACGATAAGGTTGGTTATGGCGATCTACGTTTTTATAGGTCCTCCGGTAGTTTTGACGGAACGAGGATACTTTTTACAGCTTCTCAGCATCAAATCAATGTATGCCATAAAGGACTTTTTAATTAGTCTCATAAATATGCAACGTCGTTTGAAAAAGAAAAAAAGAGGATGGAAGAATTATGTGGCTTAGAGCACGAATATGGAAAGAGATTACTTCGTTAAGCAGGTTTGCATATGGAAAGGAAATTACGGATATTCGTTAATGGAATTGAAGAGTGTTACTGATTTTTCATGACACTTTTTTTTCGTAAATTAGCGCCACGGCGAATAATTGTCCATTTACAGAATTCGTTGAGATTTGAAAATATAAAATGTTTTTTGCTTCTTTTCGTGAAATCAATACTCTCTGCACCTATATTACAGTAGTAAATTAATATTATTTAGCATATATTTTGTGTACGTATAGTGTAGTACAGTACATAGTAACTTAAAATGTAACAATAAAAATTTTAATGCAAATCTCAGATCTTACTGTAATTTTTTTCATGCGATGTATACTCTGATCTCAGTAGCTCCATTGCAGTTTAAATCGTATGATAAACCAGAGTGTCTGTACCGTACTACTGAATTTCTAAAGATGTATTCGTTTCTTTCACGTTGTAAATAAATTTCTTCGATGAATATATTTTCCCATTTCTCCTATTCCTCTATTTAATTGTTCGCGTATGAAATTTTCGACTAAATTTCTAGAATTACCACTGACACACTATCCTCCACGTATATTTATAGAAATAAATTTTGAAACAGAAACTTCGAAGAGAAACAGAAAATATGAGAAAGAATTGTAATTTACGATACTTCGAGAATCATCTTCACCGATTTCCTGGTCGCAGTCGTCGCACCGATTTACTTCGCGATAATCAAAACACTGTACGTTTGATATTTTGTCCAATATTTCATATCTGCTTTCCATGTTCTGTCTGCTTTGCCCTGCGAAGATACGTCCCGTAATGCCGATCTGTTTCGCAAGCTGTCAATTAATTTACACACCCATACATTTCTCGATGATATTTTCATTGCATTCGCCCGACGTTAATTGGGTCGCTATCGATTTTCTATACAACGTCCGTGCACCGTCGAAATAATCATACTGCTAAAAAATGTCGGAGCCCTGGGAAAAAGGAACAAAGGGCTCTCAGAGTACTCGCGGAACCGAGCCTGCAATTAAATCGGCGAACGAAACGAACGTGCAAACGTAAAACATTTTCCTCTTCCGCCGCCAAACACTGGCTCGCCTACAAAAGGGTGAACCTAAGCGCGTAAGCTATATATCGTCCATTTCCTGGCAAAATTGTTTTTCTAGTTTCGTTCCGTTTTTTGTCCTTTTTCGAATTGTTTCAACCTTTTCATTAGAATCCACATATATATTTCCTCGCGAAACTTCATCTTTAGTTAGCTTCTGGCAGAATTTGCTTCCCACAATCATAGGATATTGACCATAGACTGCACAGTACAAACTGAATTATATCTTTTCGAAGGGTTGCGCTCCTTCTTAGGTGAATACCTACTTTCGCCAGTACGTAAAACAAAAGTAGAAAACAGAAACTATTTTTTGCGTTCTATAAAAATGAATAACTCTACATACTCCCCTTTTTCTACGTTTCGCGCATGAAATAAAATTTGATAGGAAATATAATTGGGAATTCTGCCTGTTTCGAGCTGCACGCGAAGTTTCGTGTAACATATAAAGCAGATCGATGGGGGAACAGGCTCGAAGCAATAAAGCGAATAAAATCCGTTGGCTATTTGGGGAAACATTTATAGGACGGTACAAATAGGAAAGTTTACCGCGAGGCGTTTACTACAGGAAATGACTCGTGGCATATTGTTTCGATATCGCGTATCAACCTGAAAGAGACTTTCTGCTTTTTATTTCCCCTTTTTTTTTTAATCGCGCCGCATACGTACAGGGGCCACATCCGGCAAAATAACTCACCGCGGTGATACTCGCCTGATCGCGAAGTGAATGTTGAGCAAAACATTTGCCTCGCCATCAAAAAGGTAGCAGTGCCATCGAGTGCTACAAATAAAAATGGTTGTTCCCCCGAACGGGTTTATCGACCCGCATATATTGCCTCCGTTTTCGGTGTTGGCGCGGTGTCACATAAAAGCCGACATCCTTTGCGTATCCTAATGGCAAAATATCGATTGCTGATAGTTATCGAATAATGGTCACTTTTTGTAGGTGTAGTGGATGATTAATGATCAGCATTTGGTACCAGCTCCTTATGGAATGTGTACTCCGACTATCATAAGAGCGATGCTCGAGAATTTTGCACGATGTTTAGAGTGTGTTTTCTTGAGATAGAAATAGTCTATCGTATTAATATAGCCTTAGAGGCGGACGACCGCGTCGTTTGCAAGTTTCGTATACAAGCCGCATAGGAATTTCGAGTGTTCTAAGCTTTCGAAAGTGTGAAAGTGTGCGTGTTCGTGTATGGAAAATGCATGAATGTCTAGGATACAGCGAGGATAGTCGAATGTGAGCAATGTAGCAGTCCAGTTTGAGAGAAGGTGTTGAGTTTTGCGAGTACAGTGTTTGTTAGAAAATTTGGTGAAGAGTTAAGAAGTACCACGTAGCCATTTGTAAAGAAGTACTGCGACAGGTTCTATATTAAACCTCAATTCTCATCTGGCAATAATAGTCTGTATATATGTTTCAACTTTTTTAAACCATACTTTTACCAGCATCATTTTACTACACGAGGATGTAGCAATATCAATTCTCCGTAGACTTGACACCTTTACGAATAAGAATCGATGAACATCGTTTAAAGCTGAGCTTGGATTATTTTTATTTGTCATAAATCAATGAAGGATATTTTTGGAAATTCTGTATCGCACGTTTCATAGTGGCTGGAGTAATGGGTGTTTACAGTGATCCTAATAAATCAATTACGAAGTTTAGAGCTAGGATGGTGTAGTGGGTAGAGGTTCGGACTTCCACGCGGGAGATTCGAGTTCAAATCTCATCTATCATCTTCGGTTCTTTCCATGTGATACGTATAACGTAGCTCCGATAGTTTGGAATTCACCTTACTCCAACGTTACAATACTTTACTGTCTATCACGTTATTATGAAAGGATCGTGAAACTCATTCCTCAAAGAAAACCTCCTGTAGTTTGCATAAATATTTTTCTCGATTTTTTACAACAAACCTTTGGAACATTGACACCTTGGAGGAATTACAGTTTTAAACAAAATTAATACGATTAAGGAGCATAGCCAATTTAAACGACAGCATTTCAAATAAATTTGATTTCCGAAATCGTAAATTCCATATTAACGTAATCTAGGATTAAACACTAGATCCTAGGCGATTTTAACGGTCGATGCCAAAAATAAATCGGAAAACAAGAATAAGAAGGATAAATCTAAGTGAATCGTGATCGCTCGTCTTGATGTAAATAACTTTATTAAGATCTTCGGTACACGAGCTCGTAGACTATATAAAACGCTCCAATCACTACGAGTGATCCTTATCAAGCTTTGGGCTCAATACAAAGATAAAGAAACAAGTTAATATTTCATGCAGTGATCATAACGAGCAGTAATAATGAATTATACTACTTACAATAAAGCATTACTGCTCGTTATGACCCCAGCATCAAATATTATCAATTGAACCGAGCAAGACGTTTAGAAGCAACACTTCGTATAAAGAAACAAGACTTGAAATTGAGAGGTTGAATAAAAAAAAACCAGAGAAAAGCTCATACCTCTAATTTAATAATATTAACGAATAAATAAATAATATAAATCATGATTCCGTTATGAGCCATCGCTCTCTTAGAGTCGTGCGAGGAGAATTAGAAGGAAAACATTGCGACAATACCGATTCCTCCCAGGTTCGATATCTCACCGGATGGAAATCGAGTCGGATCTCGAGCGGCGTTAAAAGAACATGAATCATCCCCGGGGTCGAAGTCGGGCCATTCGTGCGCGCCTTTAATAAATCGCGCCTCTATTTGATTTCACTTGGCGGCGCGATAGTACCGACGAGTGGATCGTCGGATCCGCAGGTCGCGAGCCGGCCGCTTTTTCGCTCCCCTCACCCCTCACCCCTATCCCGTGATCCCCATGGGCTCGCGGTGGGCGTACCCTCGATAAATTACCCCCTTCGCCGCCGATCCGCGCGGCATTATTAGTCACGACAAAAGGCGGCCAGCCTCAATAACTCAGTTCGCGCCTTCTTATATTTATAATAATTACATCCCGCGCCGCTCGCCCCTCTCCACTTCCAGGGCCTGTGCGTCGATATCGGCGCTTATTTTTCCCCATCGCGGCTTGGCCACGCCCATCGCGTTATCTCTTATCGTTAATAAATTTTCTGGCCCTCTCTCTCTCTCTCTCTCTCTCTCTCTCTCTCGACGCGGACGGGGCGAAACGATCGTCGGGGAAAAACGAGGATGGGAGCTTCTCGCGTTGCTCCTCGATCGGCGCTCTTCCGCCCTCCTCTCCTCTCCCCTCACCTCGACTCCTCGCGCTTTTTCTCGGCGCTTTAATAATACGCGCTTTTTGCCCCGGACGATGCCGGCGCGCCGCTTGTCGAACGTAAATTGCAATTTTAGATATTAGCCGAACGCGCGGCGGCCACGATTTGTAGCCCCGATTCGTTGTTTCTTGTTATCGCCCGAGATGCCGGTTGTTTGTACTCGTAAGCGCTCGCGGTTGTTTTGCGATCTGCTCGATCCCGCGCCGTGATATGTAACGAGGCGGTGTTTAGTTTTGAGCCGTTACGCTCGAGAGGTGAATCTTAGTCGTTATGTAATTTGTTGCAGCGATGCTTGAGGAGCGTCGCTAGGAACCCCACGTTATTAACGTTTCTTGTCATTATACGACTGTGGCTCTGAAATCACTGGATCTCTGGAATTTATACCTGTGTCTGCATACATGCCTCTTTGTAACATATATTATGCTCTGTCGGTTTTAGTAAAAGAATTAAAATGGAACGGCGTTAGTTTCTCGTTTGCCTTAAGAAATCATTATTGTCTAACTTTAGGCAGAAGACAGAAGAAATGTTAAGTATTTTCCAAATTTCCGGAAATTAGAGGAATTCAATTTTTTTAATTTCTCTCAACGTAGCTTTGGCAAAAGAGCGCGCGCGTATTATGGATGTGCTATAAAAAAATCTACGTTCCCTTTAATAATGCAATGTAATAATAAAGGGGATTTAATATGCTTGTTTACAAACTCGCTATCCAACGTGAGTCGCACGAACTTGTGAAGTAATACGTTCGCCTAAGTAACACAAAGGATACTACTTTTCCTACATCTCGTATCCCAATGGTATGCTAGGCTCCATTACCAGCGAGGCACGTCGCGTGTAGGACATATTCGCGATGCTGCCGGAAACTTGCGTGCGAAATGCAGAATTTCATGCATTTCGTCATTACGGACTAACGAATTGGGCGAACCAACAATTCCAGCACATGAATTTCTATACCCGTGAAGTTATTTCATATTACAGTGCTTCGCCGCTAGTATGCATACGCGAATGGCACAGTAATGATTAGAACCCTTGAAACTTATACCCCTGAGATATCCAAGGCTATTATTCACGTTGTATTTCTGCCGTAAAAGCCCAAATTGTACGACGAATGAAGTCTTTATCCAATAAAGTATTCGTCAGGAGAATATGGGATATTTTTGAAGCGATATCATTCGTTATACATAAGTCGATTTATTCGATGTACTAAAAAATCTAGCCTTCGTTGAATATTAATATTTTTCAAATAAGCATTGCGTGTTCTAACATCAAAGTGACATATGCGTAAATTGTGTCCGACTTATTACTACTTTGTAAGATAATGGAAAATGGCGAGCCGTGCGAATCCAAAAGAAATAGGAAAAGAAAATATCGGCATTCGTATCTGTATAGATATCCGTCTCGCGTGTATCTGTCGCTAATGGATAAATAAGCTTCGTCGTCGACGTGGTGCAATGATTGATCGCCATTATCACCAAAACCTACGAATCTAACGAGAAAATGATTTGGGCAATTTTTATCGTTAGCTCTAATTCCTACTGAGCGGTTGGGTTAGCGATTAGCACCTTTAGGGAATTCCTTTTATTGAGTCGTTGGAGAAAAATTGTGCAAAAAGGAGCGCTTGATCTCACTACTTAATCTCACCATAAAACGTGCACCGAAGCGAATTCCAGTAGGACATGCATATTTATCAGTTAAGTGATAATAATGACCTGGCTCTGCACGATCATTCTTCATTACAACGTATTATTATTTAATTCTAGGAAATATAGTACATTAGTAGTACATTAGGGGAAACATACTGCTCGAGTCTAAGCTCGGGAAAAAATCAAATATCACAGTGGAACGTAGCACTTATTATGTTTAAATGTAATTTCGATGATTCTGTATTTTCTTTTTCAAGTCAAATGCATGTCTCTCCTGCTACGCGGGGTTTATGTTGTTTTAACGAGAAGTCTATACATTTGAAATGTACGCAGCACTTTGTATTTTATCGTTTCACTTGTGGATATTTCAATCTAATCTCAGAGTCTCTCTGTATTTGACTCGATATAAAATAATAATACGTCTGGAGAAACCTTGTACTCCTAATTAAAATGAGTACAATGTTGCGTCTGCATACGAAACGAACGTGTAACTTTCTCCTTCAAGCAAGGGTTCTAAATCGATGCACAGTGACTTGTTCATAAAACTTTGTGTTTTCTTATAACAATTAGGAGTATATTTGCTCGAGAAATATGTTGTTTTGTTTAACGAAACGGCAATTTGAACAATGGATGATCACCTTGGGAATTATTGCAAAAGATGGATATTTATTTCACAGTAATAAAAAAAGTATATTCTTCATTAAAAATCTATTTAGCCGACTCAACATAATTTGTTTCGAAAAATATTCAAAATCTACAACTTTGTAAGATGATTTATTATATACATTCCATGTAGTATACTTATATTGTGTCGATGACATTTCTCAAAGGTGCTTTTACTTATTTAAACGTTCTCAAACAGCCAATTTGCCTAGAATTGAGCTATACAATAACATCATAGATCATTCTTGGAGAATAGAGGTGTTGCTTATGCTAATGCATAGCCTCAATTAGAAACCCATCTATTTTACGTACGATTTGCTCGCCACGCATTCAGTGCACTTGACGCAAAGCCGAAATTACATAATTTCTGTATGTTCAGCCAGTTAATTTCAGTACCGAGGAGAGCAATAATATGCCGGCGCACCTCGTGCCGCTAGAAAGCGTAAGCGATACCTGTTAGACTATGAAGTTGCGAGGTAACAAATGCGCAAATGCTCATTCCGGCATAATCTTCTCTCGCTCCATTATTACCACGAAGGAAGGATTTCTTTTTACGTTCAAGACGTGCATTTCATCCTCTCACGTTCGGCGTTATTAGTCAATGGTGCATAAAGTAGAAAGATACGCCATTCTAACCTTTGCTTTCTCTAATTACTCGATCGTGAGACCTGGTATTTAAATCCTAACAGGTATCGTGGGATCATATCTTGTCTCTTTGTAATCCGCCAGGTTAAAGGACACCGTTTTCCATTGCTGGAAAATAAGTTTCACGCATAATACTCGTGACCGTCCTATTTGTATTACATTATCGGTAATTGTCTCGACGTATACGCTCGTTAAGGAATCTCGTGTCTCTGCAATTCACCGGGTTAAAGGACACTGGTTTTGATTACTGAAGGACAGGGCTCATACATATCCCTCGTAACGGTGTTTTCTGTATGGCATTACTAGTAAGTGTCCGCCTGGGTGTACTCGTTAGTAGTGCGCCATGCGAACGATATATTTATGCGGCCTTCAGCGTCGAGAAAAAAGATTCATCGTGCTCTATGACGATTATGCGCATAGAAATCGCTTCAAGTTTATCGATAGCGGATAACAGTACGTACTGTGCCATTTGATCGTATTTTATACTGGCAAGCTATTTATGTATATATGCGATTAAAATGATGTTTTTATGTAAAACGCGCAGTTTGTCGTAGATTCACTATTAGTATAATAGAAACCGAGAACTTATTTATGCTAGTTCGTGATCGTGCATCTTTATATGGAATATGCAGTCCGGTTGACTATTTGCGAATCGTAACGAAAATGTAATCAAATTCTCAAAAAGGTGATTTTTATCGCATAAAGATAGGAACATATTTCCAAACTTTGTACAATCTATTTTCAACTCAACTTCGCTGACTATATACGCTTACACTAAGTTGTACTTCTTGCATCAAGGTTTGCTATTCGTCTTTAGTATAAATATCGAATCTATTTTAATAACATAGTTAATCTATTACATAACACTTTTTAATCGACAATGTACATTTTTGAATGACCATAGGAAATCTTTTTCAGAATATAAAGCATGGCTGTGATCCAAACAGAAACGAGGGATGACGGTTCATGATTGAAATCAAGATCACGTTAGCATCGGATATGACGATTGTGTAATGCTTGAATTCTGTTTATAACGCGTCAGGACAGTCGGCAAACCTTGTAGCTTTTGACATCATAGTTTGCAACGTCGCCTGTATCGAGCAGTATCATCGTCGATATCAGTTACGATGCAGGGCTGCTGACATGTTGCTCAAAGCGAGACCTGCGTTACGCTCTATTTCATACCTGCCATTATTCTTTCGGCATAAAATTTTCAGCGGTGGAGTTGTGCTACATTTGCATAGGCACTCAAGTAGAAATTACCGGAATCATTAATCGATGCTAATAGCACGTGAATGCGCGTTCGACGTGCAAGATAGGAGATTGAATGCATCGTTATCATTGGATCGAGGGGAATCCAGATAGATACGTGCCCGGGAATTCGTGATAACATAATCAGCCCCATTCTTTGCGCATACCTAATGCGCGGCTCATGTTTGCATCACTTATATTTCCACGTCGGTGACGCATTGATTCGGTGCAAGTTTCGAGCGTATTTGCTTCGAGAGCATTATCAATATTTGTACCAATAATTAGAATCTGAAGCAACACATTCAATTATTCTTTTATCAAAACTTTTCGAAAATTACATTCGTTTCACAAGATGCACCGCGTGTATATATCATGGCGAAGATAAGGACTGCATTTTGTACTATCGTATCGAATATCGTGATCGCCCATTTACATAAAGATATGATTACTAGAGTAAAGCGAAAGCGTCAATGGAACTTTGTATTACATTTTTGTACATGTACTGCTGTTATGTAATATAAGAAACGATTAGGTATTCAACATGTCCCATGCAAGTGAATACTTTTCACTCGGTAAGACGAAATATTGCTGTATCATACACTCGTACTTAATGCATTACACATTTCCTCTTAGACACTTTTATACACTATCACGTGCAAATATTTCAAACTGTAATTTATTCATATTTATACATAGCCTTACATTATTGTTTCCACTAAACGACAAGGCCCTTTCTTTTTAATTAAACCCCTTTGAATCTGTTCTATTAGTTCACCGGTATAAATCCTCTTTTATTAGACGGCCTGTTACTTGCAATTAGGGATCACCAGATTCATGGACCGGCACAGGGAGTGACGCGTATGCGTGTTTATACGCACTACGTGTGCGATTCAATGCGTTATATCGCTGAACCATAGCAGACACGTGGCTCATAATTCATGATAAAGTAGCTTGAGCCGTAGTCCGGCGTGGTATCAAGCGCACCACCACGACCGTACGTTAATGCTCTAACGCAGTGTCTACGGACTATCGGTCAGAGTAACCCTTGCCCTTGCTCCCATTAAACTCTCGTGAGCGTCTAAGCTTGACCAGAAAGTTGAAAATGCATTTCTTGCTCCTAAGGCGTAGGCGGCACTGCTCGTTGGGTATACATAGTGCGAAGGGTGAGTACGGGGCGGGGGAGAAACGATCCGCGTGGCCGTGGCTGGTAACAAATCTCTCCGCACTATCATTATAGAAAAACGGTTAACTCCATTATTCGGTAATTATAACGAAATTACGCGTAGCATCTTGGAACGATCCTTTATGGGAATGAAGGATGGAGTGGCTCGATGGAGTGCTGTAAAGGCGATTTCGAATTCACCTATTCGCGCTTCGGTGAAAATGAATGACTAAATATAATCATTGTGTAGAAACAAGGGTACTGTTCAACGATAGAGCTGAATTAATCGAATAATAGAAGATGCGTTACTGATTTTCTATGCGTGCATATACACGTGTGCGCGCGCATCTTTGATGCCCTTCATGTCAAAATTCTAATACTTTTTATACTAATCCATGTCTTTACCTGTTTTGAATACAAAAATATACGCGATATTTTATAGACTGCAATTGGAAAAACCTATTTCCCCAAAATTTATGTAAAGTCGATACTAGTATCACGTATTACCATGCCGATGACTATAATCTTTTTCATACTCAGGTTCTTATTTATCGATAAGGTGGAAGAAAACCAATATGATAATATCCATCTCCGACGAGACTTATTACCGTTACGCCGATTCAAACTGGTCAGCGAAAATCTCATGCTTGATCTAGAATAATGTAATTGATATCTCCAATGCCGATCTCCAATCGGCTTGAATCGGAATAGTCAGCAATCAATTACAATCCGTCTCAGACAATCTCGGAAAGTGATAGGTATATTGGAGTGCATCTAAATACAGCTTAGTACAGAGGTACCGATACACCGATGATACACAATTGCGCTGCTGACCACGTACCGTTGCAATTCAAAGGCATGCCATGCTCAACGCACACTGATCGTTTACACCAGCGCTTCTCAAGGCACTTGCCACGCAATATTGGTGCATTATCAGGCTCCGTGTATACGTCGATATCCAAGGAAATTGTGAGGGTGGTATGCAACATGGAAGGCGATTTGCGTCGTGCGAGGTTTGTACTGTGCATAATCTGCAGAGTGGGAAATGGTATGCAAGCTCGAGTAAATCGGATTTCCTCCTCAGTCCTCTATCTCTAGAATCTCGAGGTTTCTTTTTTCGAGGAAGAACGTTCGCTCTTTCGTAGATATTTAATTATACGTTGGCAAAATCGTTATTGAAAAAACGAATGCGTTACTTGATGTTTACACTCAGCACAGAGCTAAACTCTTTTTTTTGTACATACATTATCAAGCTCTGAATGCCGAATGGTTTTGATCGTTTGAAATTATTTGTCGTTGTATATATTTCAATGTAACAACCTTAACTGTATTTTTATTATATCTTACTAATCTCTTACTGTGTTACTAACCGATTCAACGAGGGGCATGGTTTGTGTAGGAGATGAGGAAAGTAAAACAAAAGGAAGAAACCGACAGCTCCACGATGAAATTCATAACGACCAGCATATATTCTTGAACACCAAACCATAAACATAACTATAAACGTAACTTTTATATAATCTAATTCGCGTCCCTTTTTTCCGTTATTCTGATTCTCTTGTTTCCGCGAGAGCAGTCAAGACTCCCTTTCTTCTCCCACATCAGTCTGTCGACGATCCTACTGATAAATGCATTCGCTAGACGTTCCTTCGAAGGAAATGAAAAGTAAACCGCATTCTTCGTCTACCAGCCGTGTCATTGTATCTTTGCTATTAATTAATTTGTTTTATTCAATCCTCACATATCTTCAAACGAGTACATTTATCACTAGTATTCATTACGCTAAAACAAACATCCGCAATTATCGATTATACATTCGACTCCACCACGGTCTTCTCTTTCTACGTTTTAAACTTCATGCTCTGCAAATTTATTATGCATTTTCTCGCGTAGGCGAATGATACTGTTAAACCAGTAATTAACGTTCCTGCTTTCAACGAACCTTTACCGTTGCCACGTATCAGCTACGCGTTTTGAGCGGATAACGGTCAGCTACCCGATTTGCAAGCCACACATCGTTACATCGGCAAATTCACGCACGTAGTGGTACGCTTATCCAAGCAACCAGCGCGGAATGGCACGCTTTGAGAAACTCCGATTTGCACCACCCGCGAGAGTCTATTGGTGGACACGTGCTATACACTATCTCGTCGCTATCCCCTGCCGTTCGTACTATTGGACGCCGGCAGGTGGTCGATGACAAGATCTAGAAATGCAGATGTATATCTAACGCGTCATGTCTACGTAGTTCTAGTAAATAATTCATCGATCCCTGAAGGCAGAACTTGGCGACGTCGCCGGAGGATGTAACAACTCGCTCGTACCCTTTGGGAGTTTACACACGGGTCTATGCGATCTCTTAACGCCATACCTACCAGCTATTTTCCGGACATCTTTAGGCGAATCGAATACAGTGTGTCCCGGAATTAGCTGTTCACTTCAATAAAATCGGGTAAATGTTTTTTCAAATCGGTTTTATTCATGTTCGTCATGTTTAGTACGTGTTAGGAATATGTAATTATAGTAGTAATTGTAGAATTTTTTGCAAGTATATTTTTGTTACAATATTCCGTGTTAAAGGAATGGAATGTAAGAAAATGAGAGTACAATTTGCTAGAAAGTTTAAGAAAATCGATCCCGTAGATGAAGCTATTTGTGATTTGATGACGTAGTAGAAAAGTTCTAAAGTTTCAATCTAGGAGTTATGATTTTAGCTGTTTTGCATAAAAATGAAGTAGTAAACTGAAAATCATGTCAGTTTTTTTTTATGTATTTATCCATTTTTATTGATATAGAGAGTTAAGTCGGGTATACACTGTATGTCCATAAAGAAAAAGAGAATAAAGCAAAAATGTCAATAAATTAATAAATTGTTCCACACACTGCAAGAAAATTATGAAAAATATCGGGAACTACTCCGTTTCAGACTTCTATAATTTTTCAGAGAAATGAATAACTGGTCCGGTAGTTTTCGTATTGAATATTATTTGGTTCATCATTATTTAAAAAATTTCCATTATCAATACTGTCGGATGTATTGCTTGTTCGCGATGTGTTATTATTATATTTTCGATTAAAAATGTTCTATCGGTCATAAGTGGTTTAAGCTTTTCACAATGGTATTACATTTACTATCGAGTTTCAGAAGTTGAATAAAAACGCAAGTCTTCCTTCGTATATTATAACGAGTTAACAAAAATCGTTAGTCTTTATCTGCAAAGAAACCTGTAGTTAATTTTACACAGGTTATTTTTACCTCTCGCGCAATATCGATAAATATAAATACATGTATTATTGATTTTCTAAGCATTTATGTATAGACTCGGCTCATTATTCCACACGTTCTCATCTTACAATAAAATGCACACAGAGAATCGCGCTAAGAACAAAATACACCACATTACATAATTAGACTGTAACTCACCGTATTATCATTATTTGCAAGCCGTTTATGAAATCGTCTCTTACGATCAAACAAATAAAATATCCACAATCATTCTAGTAACAAAATCTGCCTTACGCCAAGACAACGATCACAAAATACCCATAACAATTCCTGCAGAATATCTGTTAGCCGTAACTCTTTGCTGTAATTAGTCGCATTACTTAGGAAAATTCCTCCTGCGCTTGGAGTGGTGTTTATTTCGAAATTCCTATGTATCCGGTATTCCTAATGTGGTATCAATGGCATCGGTATTCATGTGCTGCGCGCACATACAAAGATCGATGGAGCTTTTTGGTCAGCTGAATGGTACGCGCGAAAGACCTATAGATGGTCAACGATGGTGATCACAGGACAGGGCGCTCGTTTCTCTTTCCTCCTGTCTGGTGTGGGAGAAACAAGGGTCCGCCGTTTCGTTGTCCGGTCACGTAGCTAAGAGGGTGCTTGGCGAGAAATGGCGGGGAATATATCGTTGCCTGTAAAAAAAAAGTGGCGACGACGATGCACGACGAGGCCCCTATATGTGTAAAACTTGTAATTGCGTTCCGTTCGCGAAGGAGGAGGAGAAAAATTGCTTCCAGGTGATATGCTTTAGCGGCTTAGTGTCTCGTACCTCTGGAAAAGCAAGATGAAACTCGAACGCCCGGGGAGTTTATTCTGGCACGTATTTTCATATCTTGTTCCGTAACGCAGCGATGGCTGCGCGATAATTACGAGGGTGGAGAATTTATTTTGGTCATGGAAACCTTGGCTTTCGGGTGTTCTTTGGAGTCTAAAGTACGTGCAAATTCGGCATACTACTTATGGTATAACGAATCGGATTAAACACAGTAAAAGTAACTAATCTTCCATGTGAATCATGTCGTAGAATTTATAAATAGTTATGTAAATGTTGTTGGATTTCTGTATATTGTTTGTTTAAGGATTTCGAAGTTGTATTTATGCCAGAAACTCCAGGTGAAAAATGCACGTAGATTACAGACATCCGGTAAACCTACATATTTAAAATAATCTCCGAAATATATTCCTAATTTTTACCAGATTTACAAACTATGTGTACAAATGTAACGTGCGAGAAAGGAAAAAGAAGTAATTTTTACTCTTGCGATTGAAATACGCTGCGAAAAGCGATTTCCAATTCTGTTGACAGCATACATTTATTAGTCGGAGCAAGGCAATTGCTGGAGATAAATATAAAAGACGTATAAAATATTGCTATTTTCCTCCTGCACGCTTTTTCTTTTATCGGATGTCTGGCGCCGTTTGTCGCAGCCAAATGGTGGGAAACATTTTAAATGACGCAAGTCCACTATTTTCCAAACTCTCACAAATAGCCTGGCGCATAATACTCCAGTGAATGTGGGTCGCAAGGCTCATAAGTCACGTTTACCTTCGAAATATGGTTCTATTTTTAAAAGGCCCCGCTGTATGTTATAAATTGTAGATGGTAATCCAACACTCTAGGTACCGCATACCCCGAGATTTATAATGTTAGTTTGCAAATAACGCGTGGACTAACAATCAGCAGCTTTTTAGTCGAAGCGAGGAGAAAAATTGATTTAATAAGTTGCGACAGATCAATGACTCAGGCTTCGTGTAATGAATGCAAACGCGGAATACATTTCGTTTAACCTTTTTAGAAATGTAATTCTCTCTATTTCTATCGAAAATCGTGTTTGCACTCTTTTATAAAAGGTGCTGATTCCGCAACACTGGCATTTAATTTCTAAATTTACTCCATATATCGACACTATGGTTTAAGTTTCGATGATGCATACATTTTTCATTACTATATGATTTACCAAACCCATCAGAGAAAACGTTTAGTCTCCCAAAAAAGGTATAAATTGCCGTTACCTCAAATTTGTTTTACTTTTTTCAATAATCTACGAGTTCCTTTACATATATTTGCTAACTATAACGAGAAACATATGTTATGAAAGACAAAAGCTTCGTCAAACATAAATATCAGAAATGTTCTTGTACTTTCGATTCGTCGATTGCTAATATTACATTGGAAAATATTTTTATCGATTCAATGAACCTAAGACTTTTCCGTCTTATCGAATCTGATATATCTATATAGACAATGTCAGCATACGGTCCTAAATGAGCTTTCGTTAATATAACACAGATATCCGAGAAAGTACACTCCCAGTGGAAGGCTTGGCTCGAATATTATTTCGTCCGTACACTCGATACGTTACTCCAATATTTGAGAATAGCCACCGCTGGCACGTTTCCCAGTCTATCTTGTAGTTCTCGTTAGTATCGCCCGGAGTCTTGATAACCGAACCCAGCTTTTGCATCTCGCCTGTTCGCCTGGAATCTCGTTTTCGATCACGTAATCGAACTTGCGTTGCGGCTACCTTTTTGCTGTTCCAGTTTACAGTAAAAGCTAACCTGACTTAAGCGTATAATGGCCTTCTCAGCTGTGCGTTCCTGCTCTAGAATGCAATGCCATGCGACTTATCCTTCTGCATCACCACTAAAATATTTCCGTCTTTCGCGTAGATTACTATTTACGACGAAGCTTGCAGGATGAATACGAGTCTTGCACTCCAAATCTATCCTTTTGCACTTTGCTGCAAATTAAATTCGTCTTTTTGCAAATCGGATTCACATTTATATGTATTTATAAAATTGACACTCTTGTAGCTCAAGTTCTCCGACAACGCAGAAATATACGATGTAAAGTTAGGTAACGTTAAAATATAAAATTACATAATATTACATAAAATGCTTATGTATTTTAGAAAACATTTGTACATATGATATATACACACATTTATCTATAATGAGTTTCATGCTACAGCGCGGGAGACTACTTTGCGTACATATTCATGAAGTAGTGTTTGCAATCTATAGAATTAATAATTGCCCCAGAACGATTAATCGCATCAATTGGTGATTGCTTGAAAACTCAGCCTAAATATTCTTTCCATCGAATTTAACATGTACCAGCACTCTTTCAATAAAGAAACACATGATCTCTAAAAAACACAATTTGATCTATAAAAGAACGAAACAAATTAACAAAACCATAAACGTGTTCTCCAAAGAATGAATTTGATATACGGAAGAGTCCAATCCCAAAACCTGCATATACATAGCACTATCGCGGGTTACACCGCCAGGAAAAAGAAAAAAAAAAAAAATAGCGCAAATTCCATACCACAAAACAGCCCACGCGCGCCATCCTTTCATAATACTCCCCCGTCGGCATCGAATATCCCGCGGTAAATTTCACCTCGATGTTGATCATTGTAAACATTCGCGATAAAATTTGATTTGCAAGGCCTGGCCGACATACCGTGACCCAGAATCCTGCACAATAACGTCCTCCGTGCTGCTGGTCGATCGACCTAAGGAGATACGCGATCCGAGGCGGCTCGATTCGCCTCTTTAGGAGCCGATCTACGGCCAGCGGGGCCCTTTTCGAAGCCCCCGTCTGCGAAATCCAATATCGCGTGGGGGAGCGCCGGCGATTCTGGCCGGGAAAAGACAGTCGAGCCGGGGCAATTATGTAAATCCACTTCTAGGATCAAGATACATTTCAATCCCGCGGGTCTCTAAGGGCAGACCTCGGAAACGCTTTAACCGCGCGCACCATGAAGACGTTGTTACGTCCATTCTCGACCCGCGATTTCCCCTCGCGGACCAGGACCATTTCGTCCCCCATGGCCGTTCGATCCTCGGGGGCAATTCTTGTACTCTTCGACCGTAAATCGGGCTGGGGCGATCCCGGAGATGGATAACGACGAGGGGGCGGCCGGAGGGCTCAGACTTTCACGTGGGTGATTCGAGTTTGGAGATTGGATTTTTCCATGCGATACGAGTCCTCTTGGCTCGATCTAGGAAGGCCTGTTGGAGGATTGCGGCTCTAATTGGTAGGACGAAAGCGCGGACTTCTGCTCGTACGTATTTTCCGGCCAAGCGTGATATTCGCTGAGCAGTGGCGCGCGTTAATTCGAGCGCGTGACAAAGGTGCTGGTTGGAAGATGCTGGGGGCGAGTGAGATAGCGTGAAGTAAGGAACGAGTCTCGGAGTATTGGCGTAAACGTGGATAGAATCGTGATACGTGGAATCCGTGCATCGTGGGATTTGGTGGATTTTCTCTAAGCAAGGGGATCCTATTTCTTTGCAACTTGTCGCGTGAAGAGCTGAAATGTGAAGCTTCGATGAGCGTAAGAGGTGAGGACAGGTGTATCCAGCGAGACTTCCTTTCTTCCTACGTCGTCTCGAGGTTTTTCTTAAGTTTTAAGGAGAGCAGATTTGTTTGGAGGTCTGAACGATGGATGGAATGATATTAGGGAGTAATGTTAAGAAGAGAAATAGAGTAATGAGATTAGGTTAGTTCGGAGATTCTGCTGGCACGAAGGAAACTGGGAATTTGATATGAACGATTCAGGTGTAAAGAATTTTTCACGTGGTTTGTAGGTTGGATGATTCGAATTTTCTATATTATTAGAAATGTAACGGATTGATTAATATTAGCGAATGGGGTAAAGAAAATTAGAAAAGTAATATAGATTTAAAATGATGGCACAGTAGGTAGTGGAACATTTATAAGAAGTATTTATGCTCATACATTAAGTCGTGTATAACCTACATAATAGGTTTGATCGTTAATGTAGTTAATATGTGGTTGTTGCTTAATATTTCATGTTTATCTTCTCGTTACACGTTTTACAATCTATGACTTTTATCATTGGTAAACGTTTTAATCCGGAAAATAAATGGCCTTCCTTCATCCCAGTGTATGAAAAAGAGCGATATTCTTAACTTGTTAATCGGTTTTTTTTTTTATAAATTAGGGTAAAATTCTCTGAAAGTCCTGTACTTATTTTATTCATAGCATTATATTCGTTTTTCTTTACTTTACAACAATTTTAATGATTAAAACGAAATAAATAACATATAATAATGAATCTTACCAACCGAGTCTGAAAATCAGACTAACGCGCATCAAGGATGGAATAAAGGGAAAGAATATCCGTGTAAAAATGCTTCGAGGATGCAAAAAAAACGCATCGAGGTGTGTCTGTATCGCGATCAAACTGGAAGCGAATGGCGATACCGTCTTGATGGTCCGATTATTTTTCTAGCCTTCTATCCGCTCCTCTTTGTGAGTCAGGAAGGTCGACCGGTTTGAGCTTCGAAGGTACGCGAACTTAGCGGAAAGTACGAGCCGACTGTTGACGGTTCCTTTGTGCGGATGCAGATGAACAGATAAATCAACGTCAGTGATTCGTTAATCCGATCCGAGATATTTTTCCATAACGGTTTTGGACACGTCGGAGATTTGTATCAAACCGTCTTTGTTTTCAATCTGTTACGCCATATCAATACCGTTATTATATTAGAAGTTTATAACACTACACAATTTTACTCGTACAAAACACTTTTATCACTTTTGTTAATATACATTTTACGGAAGGTATGATTTAACTCTTTGTGTACAGTGAGATATTTTTGGGCGCACCTCGAAATATTACAAGAGCTGCATGGACATAGGTTTATATTTAGTCTTACTTTCGCAAAGCAATTGGTAATATCATCGACAAATGTTATAAATGTGTTTTTATTTCTTTATGTTTTTATATTGGGTTGGCAAGTAAGTAATTGCAGGTTTCACTATCGGATGGTTTTGGTGACATTTTTAGGCATACGTACGCATTCGAAATGTCAAACCTACAATGTTGTTTTCACATTTTATACTTCGATCCTAATTCGATAAAAAAGATTGTGACGTTTGGTTACGTACCTCTTAGTTGTCCTTAAATGGAAAGTAAAATCACAAATCCGCACAGCCTTCCATTCCTTTATGACGAATGAATGAAAATATACTAATTTTGTTTCATTTAAAATTCAATATAATTCCAGTGCAGCATGGATCTATTTGATTCCCTGAGATCCTCTGGCTCAAAGAGTTAAATCAGTAGAAGCTACTCGTAACTAACGATAGAAAAAGTGTTGGTGTGCAAAGTGTTAAGTTCCACATTCTATTACTCTACCTTTATTAAACAATTTACGCCGTTTACAGCGTCCCTTAACATCTTGTTACAGTTCTAATGATATAATAAGTATGCCGAGGCCGGCGGCGATTGCGGCAGGAACCGGTGGTGCCTCCTCGAGAGCAATAACGTACGAAACAGCTGCAACTTGCTCCGCGCCTCATTACCATTTTTCAGCACGTGGCAAGAAGAACCGCTTTCCGTGCATTTCTTTTACGGTCGCGTAAATCTCCCCCTGGACTCGTAAAGGCTCATCAAGCTTGTATTCTAATTCGATACGGCCGTTCCCCTTCGCCTTCCTCTTTTTTCCTCGCTCGATTTTTGGCATTACTCGAAGTGACTTCCAAATTACGTGGTATCTAATACGTATAGGGTTGTCCCTAAAGTTTCTTTTGTTTTACAAGTTAAAATTATACAAGTTGAATTATTTTAGTTTTATAAGGAGATGCATTACTTTTTTGTTTGATAGTATTTTGTTGAATTGTGTATACAGCGGCGGAAAGACTGAAGGAAGGGAAGGTTTGACAAACTTGGTTTTATGTTTGTAGAAAGATTGCCAAATAACGCAGCTGAGTGGCGATAGCGAAAGAGATTTTTGGAACAACCTAATATGTGAATCGAATAATTGTCCGTCGGCAATGCGCGAAATTTGATTTCGGATCTTTCATGTGACAGTTGCTCGTTTGGTTGTGTAACGCGTGAAGAATATTGGCAAATACACCAAGAATTGCAAAAATGCAATAATAAATGCTTACAATACATTACAGACGCTTCGTAAAACATTCTCCAATCGCATTCAGATATTGTTCAGAAAAAGTTCAAAGTTTTACATCTTCGCGTTAAGATATGATTGTTATCGTTACACTCAGCGTCAGTAGTTTTAAGTAAACATGCCTAATTTTTAATATGTCATTGAAAAATATGTAGTTGCTGTATTGTAATGAGATATATATATTCTTGATAATAATTTCTCACCGTCCGTATAACTTTATAAGACCAAATACCAATTTTCTCTAATAGGTATATTAATTCCATTCGATCGAAAGGAAAACACTAATACGCATAGGCTTAGTGTTTCAAAAACTAACATTATTTACGATGCGTGCTTGAAAATTACCTCCTCGAAATTCAGTGTTCTTGAAGAAAACATTGGCAAAGAACCGCACATATTTCCCGAAGATCGATCACTTCCGCGCCTCGTTTCAGCAGTCCGTTCTAAGACAATAAACGATGGGAAACCTTTTTCGTACTCGGTCGAAAAACTTCCCTGGAAATTAGCGAGCTCGAACTCGCGTGCTCTCCGTTTTCGCCGTAATGAACGGCTGGCCTGGAGGACAGAAAAGCGGATCGATTCGACGACCCGAAAGCTCTTTATCCACGTTGATATCTTGTCACGATAAATCATAGGAATCCTATTCTGCGCGAAAGGCGTTTTACGATTTATCGTTAGCGCGCACGCGTTCCGTCATACAACACATCGAAAAATCTGCTTTTTCGTCTTTTCCTCGGTCGCACATAGCCTTTATTATTGACTCGTCGAAGACTCATACCGGTGCGACTCTTACTTTTTGGAAGGAGCGATCGACGATTATTCATTTTCTCACGCAATGAAATAGGCGAATGAAAGATGAAGAGTTATGGTGACGTGGTGGATAATTGTTAGGATATTCACGGTCAAAATTCGAGTTTACGTTTCATACGTCATGTCTGAGATGCTTTTCACCGAATCCTAGAAAACACAGGATGAGTAACTTAATGTACCTGCGTAATAATAAAAACTGGATCAAGAATGGATGTTGTATATTATTAAATCGAAATTATGACACGAGGAAGATATATCCAGGATTTTTTGACATATTTGGGGTAAAATAATTTTGGTGGTTGGTATCTTTAAACAGACGGCTATTAATGGATGCAAATTATAGGTACAGGCAGTTCTAACTTTATCTATCTATTTCTATATTCCATGAATGCCATATGCTTACTTTAGGTTCTACATAGTGCGTTGTATAACAAGGGATATTAAAACTGGAATTGATTACGAATAACCCGAATCGTCTCTCTTGAACTTTTCTATTTAATACCACTATTACATATACGTAGTGCGAATTTTAATAATAACTTAAATAGTAACTCTTTACTTTACTGACTTCACTTGTAAGCTATTCAACGGATTTCAATGAAACTTTAACTATAACTGCATAAAATTGTTATCTCTTATATGAGTCCTATTTAATTTGAAAAATTAATACTTAAAAAAGTACTTTTTGGGTCATTTTAAGTAAGGTCATGCAATAAAAAAAAGAAAAGATCGCAAAAAAATGTAATATTAGACCATTTTCTCTAAAAAAATTCCCAAATATCATGTAATTTCTAGGCTTCTATATGTATTTTCCCCTTAATCAATCTTTTACATGAAAATTCGATAGCCCACTTCTAAACATGCTTTTTTAATGTAAATCAATAAACCACATAAATAATCTCGCTGGACCATTATTTTTCCTTATTCATAAATTAATTTACTAACCGTTCCTATCAATATCTTACATATAAACATCTGCATTAGGAAAGCGGAATAGTATGCTCTCGCGCCTTAACTCGCGTTCTAACCGTCGCAAGCCAAACGCTCGTCCCTTAACAGTTCCATCAGTTTCTTCGATACACCGGCATTAATACCAAACCTGCGGTGAAACGAATGTCTTCAGCGCCACGAATGGTCCTGTCCCGAGCCGTTTGCCGCTGAAAGAAGCTCGAGGTCTCTATTTATCGAACACGCGTAATTGCGCTCCATCGGAGGGGTAACATCCGCGCAAAGACAAGGTACATAATGGCCCCGTCATTTAAAGCGCACATCTATATCGCCGGGTATTCACGGCTGCGCTAAACGCGCCATTAATAATGCACTTTTCCAACGATCGGCTCGTTCCTGGCTACCGGCCCGTTATCTCGCCAAATAGGACTTTGTTACTGTTAACATCAAACGGTACTCGGCGGATGATCGACCTCGATTCTTCGAGGGGGACTCCGTGCTTAACTCGTCGCTCTGTAACCCCCCTTAGCTATCTGGCTGGTGCGTGGCCGGGTTTATGGACGATCGTTAGCCGAGGCACGTGGCGTGTAATGTGCGCCTGAATATATAATGCACCGTCCAAGTTCTGCGAGGCTTACTTTGGACGAATTGTTCGGAAGGCGACGCGGGCGGCTCCACTGTCGGGGTACTGTTAAACTGTCGCCACCAGGGAGATGCGTCAGGCAAGTCCTCGTCATCTCGATGGAAGACGATATTTATAATGTACTATACACTTTGTACACTGTGTGTATTGGTGTAAAGGCATCCCTGATAAGCTATAACGCTTTAAAGCAGCCTGACATCTTATAGGCATCTTTATATCTACTTGTATGTTGACGAGTTTCGAGTATTACGATATATTTCTAATGTCGGGTTTATATTGATCAGTTTTATCGAAATTCTCGTTGTATATTTAGATTAGTAGGTACGTTTTAAAACATTAAAAAATTTCTTTTTATTGTTTTTAATATGACAAAATTCAATTGATTGTATATTGCTGGCACATAAGTAAATACAATATGATGAAAAAATGCATGATATGGATTGAGCGATTCATGATATATAGTTATTCTTTGAAAGCTTGTTGAAATTAAAACTGTTTCTAATGATTTCTTCATGGGCTATTAAAGGTTTTTCATTATGCTTACATATATTGTCAGAAACCAAACACGTAATATATCATACGATTATCGGCGACAAGAAATTTCTGATGCTTTATGCCAAAGGCAAAAAGAAATATCGCGAAATATTTGCTAATTCGCAATGTATAGTCAAGACTGAAAAACTTGAAAATAGTTTCTCATTTGGTAAAATGTGAACTATAGTTTCTAATTCATTTCAAAGTATTCCTTAACTCACAATGATTTACTTTCCAGCGATATTAACGAGGTGCATGATGAAAATTTTCTTTGCGTCATAGATCAGTGGTTGACGGAGGAAGTTTTATTGTCAAATGAATTGATCACTATAAGATAGCAACGTTTATTTCGTACTATTATGTAAAACGCTTCTTATTATTTTAGCAATATTATTTTCTGATGTTTAATAGCAAAAGGGTATACAACATTAATATATTTATTCATGCCCTTACATCGATGCGTTTGATATATCATATTCCCAAAAGTGTAGATCAATTTCATAAACTTCATAGTCAAATTTCTGCAAATTATTCTGTGCGCGTGGAAGTCATTTACAATCAGTGATATTCGAATAATTTCTTTTTAGATAACAATACGATGTTCCCACTTTGAACTCTTTAATACGGTTATTATGATTACAAATTGAATCTAACGAACCGTTATTGATGGGTAACTGTTGTTACCTTTTGCATAAAAACGACTGAAGAGCCACGTTAACGTGGATCGTCAAGCGTGGCGTTTCTGAATTTCATTTCGTAGATTTATGGCGACCTCTTTCGCCGACTTTGAGGCGCTCTTGATGAGATAATAGCCCTCATCCTTATGATTTTTCCGGACGCTCCGCGTTAGATCCAGCAGCGATTTGCATTCTAACGAGTTTTCTCGCCTCTTTCACTCTCTCTCTTTCTCTCTCTCACCCATTGGGAGTCTCCGCTATTCCCATTTGTCCCTCTTAAGTGACGCACCTACCTTAATCCCCAGTGAATGGATTTTCATTGGGCATGATTGAAGATTTTTGGAATGCAATGCCGTCACACTTTGCCCATACACGACAGTAATGACCGAGAAAATTACTTACGAGACGAGTTAGGCAGCTTTCCAAGATAATCCTTTACACTTTGATGCCCTGATATATTGCTCAATAACATTGTAATGTACGCTCGAGAATGTCTAGAGACCGTTTTATCCCGGATTAACGCGGAGCATTTAATTTTTTATCCGTGATCTTTTGGCGTAGGATGAAGTAAGCGACTGATTTACATACGAATACGTGGAACGAATCACAAATTATTTGATTATATAAAGGCTTAAACGTACACTCGTACGATTGTTTGTACTTGCATGCTTAACATTTCGTTTAAACAATTTCCAAGACAATTCGGAGTAGTAGGATTTTCTGAATATATTGTTACGATTGGTACAAGTAATTGGGATAGTTTTACATGCAAGGCATGATATGCCGTCTTCCAACACCGTTTCTTATCCACCGCATTGTACTCGATTCACGAGCGCGTGCACGAGAGGGTAAAAGGTTCATACCGCCGAGATCTCGGCGCATTCGCACAGCACACGTGAATGGTCGAATAAATCATGTCCCATTACGAATTTGTAGACGTCAGGATACTGCAATGACCGCACGATGTACCTTTGAAACGACGATACTATTAAAACTTGTGGGAACCATTTCCTCAAGTCTTCGAGGTCCGCATATAGAAGTATCTTCAAGAATACAGTGGTGTACAGAGTCGCGGAAACCCTTCCGTGAACAGACCAGCTGTTTGAATACTTGTGAAGTATTCGCTGGTCAGTAGATTTCTCGACTTTTGTATTAAAATTAGAAGGACATCAGGTTGGTTTTAACACATTTTTTATATTCGTAAAATATAATTAATTAACATTTAAATACGGTTACGTACAATTATATACATGCATAAAATACACATAAAATTCAATGATATGAAGTGGAATTTACTGTGGTTTTCGGCCTGATATGTGCAAATAAGAAATATATATCTTGCCTACAAATTGTTACTACATTTGGCATTAACAGTAAGGAATGCCTTAACAAATGGTCACCAGACGTTTCCTTACTCTATAGAAAACTTAAGCAAAGAGTGGCCAGGGAGCTGGTCAAATAATCATAAAATATCTGCAGAACAAATGCTCGAGTGAAAATGAATTCAAACACAGAAAAATTCTTAACGGGACCGTCAGTCCTACCTTTCGACACTGTTTCACCACACTGGCATTTCAATGCCAGTTAAATAGCTAACATTGAATAATGAAATAACTAGTTTCAATGCTAGTTAAACTCAGCTTTGAATGCAAGTTAAATAGCTAACGTTAAATAGTCAAATAACTTCCTCCAACGAAAAAGACTTCTCTTTGAACAACACGCGAGTACACTTCGACAGCCGTCCTCTCAACTAGATGTAGCCAAGAATCATATAAAGGACTTCTCTTTGAACAACACGCGAGTACACTTTCTTAGGCTATCTCTTAAACTAAAAGTTGCCGAGAGTCAGAGATTTCTATGAAACGACACTGTAGTACAAATCAATAGGCGATCCGCCAAACTGGAGGTAGTCACTAATCATTTCAATCTTAGAAGTTCTGTTACACTAAGCAACTCATATATAACCAACTCTTGTTATTCAGTTTGTAAATATACTCGTTGTTTGTTCTATCGCGAGTGTTCAGTTTTCGATCCTTGACCCCGGATCCTGTGATACGAATCAACTAGTCGCCGTCCGAAAACCTCGTACGGTGAGGTAACCTGCCTTTGGAAACGTCACCATACGTGGGAGCAGCAGTTGCTCAGAGGTAAAGATCACCCAACATTATTATCCAGTGATACTCACCCAACCAACGATGCATCACGATCTTTTCGGGATTAAGGGTTGATCGAGGAGAGAGACAGAGGGATACACACGCTTATTTTTCTCTCAAAGTCAACACAAATATCACTTGAAATTCGTTGATATCATGTAACACTTTAGTTGAAATAGTTACGACTATACTGTAACAGCAATATCATTATGACGTATAACATAAGAATCAGCTATTACTATAACAACTATTATTAAGTTACCTACATCTTGGTTTTCTATTCATATTCGCGACACGCATCCAAACATATACACATAAAGGTCAATACTGCAATTAATACCTACAGCAGTCTGTCCTAGGTTAATTCGCATCTCAAAAACGAACGCTGAAAGTCAAGGAAACCGAACAAACCGCATTAAGGACATGTAAGAGTTTAAAAACTATGGAATGCAGCGTTTGTATATACGTTACCGATAAGTGGTGAGGAACCCTAATAGGAGAGCAAGGTCTGATCGTAAGGGCGGAATCGTGTCGGAATCGTGAAGACAGTAAGTTTTGGAAAGCTACAGGGAAAGTCAAATTAAGAAAACAAAGCAGAAAGTCCACTAAGAAAGTAAGCGTAGAGGGGTTGAGGATAGAAAATACATATAAGAGACTGAGTATAAAAATAAGCTAGGGCTACTTTGTAATTAATACATCGTTTGTTATACCGCAAGAAGAATTATTGCTATATTATATCCCAGCCTTACACCTGTCCCTTCCGCCTGCCCATCGCATCTCATTCCGGATCCTGACAAAAGCCCCCTTACAGGCATAAGGAAAGGACAATTCGAAGCGAAACGAATCGCAGTTTGAAGCTGATCTCGGTTCGTGTCAGCGTTGCGACAGTGTTGCTACACCAACGTTCATATTTGCCAGCCTAATTTCCAGGCGTGTCTCGCGTCGGCGTGACTGACGATCGGCAATGTCGCATTCGGAGCGAGCGCGCACCTGTGCAGGTGCACATAACGACTAACGTGATTAATTAACGCGATTGGCGCATGGCGTGCGGCTCCACCGCGAAATGCCGAAAATAAAGTGCATCGACGAATCGAGGCACGAATTGTGTTGCAATCAGCGGGTCGATAGCCGATGGCCGCTAATCAGTAGAATGGTCACCGAATGTCAAACCGGTTGCGGCCGACGAGGTGACAAAAGCGCGATCGACAAACGCGCCCCGGAATCGGTGCTATGGATTTACGAATGGGCTTACGAATAATCGTGACGTTGAGGTTGACGATGGCGCGATTGGAAACCTGCTCGTCGAGAATGCAATTTTCGAGTTTTGCCACGAGCCAATATGCGATTACGCGCCATACCAACGGTAAGCGCCATTGCTCTTCGTAAGAGGGCTTACAATATCTGCGATCATAGTCGATACGCGAAGAATACGATCGTTGCTCTACTTCTGGGATTTGCTTTTTAGGAGATAATTCTTATATCGTATTTGGATTTTCCAATTTTTTTTTAAGGGGGTATTAACCTTGTCTGAAGAATTAGACAGCGACGCCTCTCTGAGGTTTCTCGTAAAATCAGAAGCGTGCTATTTGAATCGTATTTTGTTATTGTTGTTTGCGTAATAATGTTATTGTGATGACGCTTACTATCTTTTTTTTCTCATAGAAATAGCAGCGTATAGACGATTTTCTTAATATGCATTGTAAAATGTCGATTTAGCATTTACAAACATTAGTTTCATTTTTTTATTTGATTTACCTGCTGAGCTTTCGAAAAGAGGTGATTCCAGAACGTAGTCGACCTTCACAATTATACTCTAACAATACTCATTTACATAACAATATTAACGTCGTAAATATAGAAGTATCAAGAACACATTCAACTTGTCTTCGCTTAACTAAAAAACCGACGCGATAATATCGAAATAATTCGAGTGAAAATCGAAAATACCAATTTCAAGAGGGAACCACGAAGGAAGTCGTGATTAGCCGGTCGTTTTTTCCTTTTTTTCTAATTAATGCACGTTAGACCGATGTTCGCGAGTCCAAGCAGTTCATCGACGAGCAACCGCCCAGGCGAAAGGAGTACAAGCCCATAATTCCTGGCTTATAGTGATGTTTTGATTTCAATATTGCCACGAGGGATTTGCCTCGGCGGATCCGCGTACGGTTATCCACGTTGACTGGGTTCGCCTGCATATCGGAAGATTTGCATTCTACTCTGTAACTCCGGCTCGTTGCACTCCCTAGGATTTACGTTATTTCTGAGCTTCCTACCGGGCGCGCCAAGCCATTTCATAAACATGAAAGTTCCGTGACGCAGGTGGAATAACAAAACGAGCTCAAGTAAAATCTCTTCGCCGGGGAAGACAAATGATGGCGATGATATCACTCCACGGCACAAGGGACGTAATGGTGCATCGTTAGTATTTTTTTTTTCCCTCTTTTTTTTTCCCTCCTTCTTTCGCTCCTTCTCACTTCCCGCCCGCCGGCTTACTTCTTCTATTTTATTTCCCCCTTCTTCCCTTTCTCTTTCAGCGTTAATTACTTCTTTCTTACGCCGGTCGGAGTTATTACCGACCACCCCCTCCTCGCTAATAAGAGTCGTGCATTTCTGCGGTGAGGCCAAGTGTTCGGATTATTAACTTTTGCCAGATCCTCTTGATATTCTGACTTATTCCCTCAAAAGGCCTGGAAAGTAAGTGGGATTATCCCCACCTTTTTGTACCGCGCTAATTGCATTTTAGCGCGATAAACGCGGATTATCTCTTTGGCCGTAACGCTGTATGCGGTACGTGGCTGAATGCCTCAGTTGCATACGTCGGTACAGCGATGTGAAGTTTAACCTTTGCTTGGATATCGAGCTGTCGGTGAAAAGGTTGCGACTGGAAGCCAATTCCACGAGGATTAATTCCCACGTAGCAACGAATTGTTGCGAAAGCGGGGTTCGTTGGAAAACATGGGAATTTCGGTCGATGATTTACGTTCCCTAAAATCCTGTCGTGGACCTCGTTGCGGTCACTTCCGCGATGTGTAAAACGATCGATAATTCGTGAGGTTGGAAACAGCGATTCCTAGTATTTGTATAAGCTGTATAATTCTTCCATATTTTCTGAATTTGGTTGTTGTATGTACTTTTTAACGGTAACTCTAAGGTCTAATTTTTTGTTATCTTAGAGTAATGAATTACCATACACTTTAGTTTCTTTTACACACTTGGTAATTTACCCATAATTTAAGTTTAATTTACTCATGGTGAAAGTAGTTCTTAATTTAGTTACTATTACAATGAACGTTAATAATTATTCACAACAGAAATAGTAGCTCAAAGCAAACTAAGTACATCCTACGTTTCTCTAATTAACAGTAACATTACAGAGGTTTTTTAACAGAATATTGAAGCTTTGCAAAAATGTAGTTTAGATGTTTCTGCAAACTTTTTAGGAAGCCATTTGTCGATTACAGATTAAAATGTACCCGTTTGTAACTATTTGTCCTACGCCGTATATGGTGTGAATGTAGTATACAAAAAGGGTCATTTTTCTGACCGATGACTGTCGCGGAACTAGTGTACTTGCTGCACTGCGGGCAAATAAAGAGAGTGTACTCATTCGCTTGCAGTTGGCAGTAGTCTAAGTTGCGTCATTAGGCTGCTTTCAGAGTCACGACACGAACATGCATTTGGACACGATACCCTATAAACAGGATTTATGCCGGTAGATTTTCCATCTGTCGAGGAGGATGTCATCGAAAGAATTCAAATATCGAGTCTTACGTCACAATGTTTCCCGAACTTCTTTAACACGTTCCGTGCCGGACCTATTTTTCGTTACTTTCGAACTTATTTTTTATTTTCATTCAAGCCATACTGGCTGTATCTCGCCACATCATTACAATTTGCTTCTAATATATGTCCTACAATTTTTATAATCGATAACAAAAAATTCCTTTTTAATTTTGCGTTTTGCTAGGAAAAGTCTAAATGGGCTGGATGAAAAATTCAGTGTGGAGCGTATACGTCTCGCGCGGCACAGAATGTGTTAACCACGATCTGCGATAAGCGATAAGAAATTCATTTTACAACATATATTCTAGTAAACTGTCATACATGTATGAAATCATGAGGCGACAAACCGCAGAATTTATGTTCCTTATATGGTGCATTGTTAAGCAAGAAAACGTATATCATAGTTAAAAAAAACCGAGTTATTTCCTCGAATGCATATTAACTTCCAGTTTCGAAGGGCAATGTTTCGACAATGCCCTTCGTAAGTGCTTGGCTTTACTATTATCAGCGTTACTGTTACTATTTATTATTACATACAGCTGTACTGTTATCACGATGCAATAAAGAGAGATGCTTGTTACTACATTTTCGCCAGTGGCCTGATTTGCATGCGCTAATTCTATGACCCCAGCAAAGTCAATTAAAACATAGTTTGCACTTTTTCAACGACTGCCATTCTTTCGTCTTGTGACAACAACGCGATAGTTTCACAGCTTTATACACCGTGTCTTTCATCACAACCAGCACATACCATGTCGCTCTGCGTTTCAACTGAAACTTGCGAAGAGCGATGAATACAAGAGCGGACCTGAAGAGTTTGACGTGACTTAGCGTATACTTTACGTGCTGCACCAAGCTACTCAATCCTTAAACGTTCCAACACTGCAGCGATTTCTTAAAAATTTCCATAGTTCTTCTACATCCGGCACTGTATGATAGTTCCACTGATTGTGCACTCCCACTCTCTGTGGGTGTTCCTATCCAACCTGGACGTTATCAGATATAATAACATTGCATTCCATGAGTCTATACGTCGGCCAAGATCTTTCAGCGATCTTAAATGCCTAAACGCGTTATTCAATAATAAATGTAAATTGATAGCCGGCTCTTTGAGTACCGGCGCTAGTTCAAACAAACAGCGTATATCCGTTTGTACGATGACCGGACGATTGTCATATCTTTCTTTTAACAAGCTTAACGCAACTTCGTAGTTTGTCGGGGATAATTATAATTGTTGAATGATCTGTAGTGCTTCACTTTTTAGACATGTCTTTAGATAGCGGAGTTTTTGAACAGCAGTTATGTCGTCATAGCTATCCACGAAACTCTTGAAAGTATCGAAAAATGTTGTCCATTCATCATAGCGGTCATTGAACTTTCGCAAATCTATTCTAGGGAGTTTCACGTTTACTAGCGATATACTGGCGGAGATCTCAGTACTCGAGGATCGTACTGTAGGAGTTTGTTCGTTTAATGATCCTTCTGCACGTTCACACGTTCAAAGTAATTATTTTCAAATGTATCTCTCTCGGATGTTTCAGATACGTCTACCATCTCCACTTCGTTCTGAATTGCATCGAAGGCATCCCAGGTTTCGCGAAACTTATCTATTTGGAGCTTAAGCCGCGCTAGATTTCCACTCTGTTAACATTGTTCTAAAAACGTTCTGAATCTCTTTAGCTGACCTTTGATACTGGCACGCTTGCGTATAGCCAAGTTTAGCTTTCCTGAGGTGGATTCCATTTTGCAAGCAATATGTGTTGGAGATATTGGCCAGATACAAATTGAAACGTAAGAGGAGATGAAGGACTCGCTGTAAGCTGACCTTAGTACCGCTTGATGGGTCAATGATTATGGATGTAGGTAGAAACAGCGAGCGTAGTTCTGCCGGTGTTGCTCCCGAAAAGGCTAGAACTGTCCTCTTGATGATTGCTTGCTGCTGCTACTGGTAGTATATACGACAGGCTGCCTGCTAAGCACGAGATGAGCTTCTTGGCGATCGCGGGATCAGTGCGAGAATTGCTGATGAAGGGTGACAATTCAGACACTGATGTACGACGACAATATAAATTTTTTAATTATTCATCTTGCATTGGGCAGGTAAGAACAATAAATATTAACAGTAATCACCACTGGTCTTGTGGATATGATTACATGGCTATTGAAAAATATTCAATCTATTAAATCTAAAATAATACCAGTGATAATTATTGTTAATATTTATTATTCTTATCTGACTGATGTATGATCTCCGAGTGGTCGACGCCATTGTGGTTTCTTTACTGATGATGTCACTGCTTTACTAACTTTAGAATGTTTTTCCCACCTGGTCTCTGGATTTAATTACACGTTAAATCAATACAATCAGCTGCGCTTTTAAATCTGATTGCACTTCTATAATTCAGCACGGAGGATGAGAATGTTGCCACGGAAAATATTTCGGAAATATCCTTTCAAAGCGCTCGGCACTTTTATCCGCATCAAGTATTAATCTCCGGTGATCGAACGATTAATTAAAGTGGATCGATCTAGTTATATAGAAAACTATTTGAACTTTATTAAAACTCTTTATTGCTACTTGCGATGTACTGATTGCCTTCGACTAACTGAGTGTTCCCGATTAATAACTAAACTGGTGACTAGATAGTAATAAAGAGTGATGATCGCTCTCAACTGAATACGGGCAGTACGGTAGGATGTTAGTTTGAACAGTCAAAAAGAATAGTGATTTTCCGGGATATGAAGCATTGGTGGGTTTCTTGAGGCATGGTTATATTTTCTATCTCGATTTCCTATTGGCGAATTAACGGTGGACTTAGTGGGGATGAACGTTTATCGTCAGGGGGTGAATATACTTATATAGGATCTTACGTCGCATCTGGCACTCACATGTCACAGACTTTGGAACAAACTCCAAATAAACTCCTTTATTAGTGCCCTTAGGTCTGAAAATCAATTAACGGATTTATCCTCATTGGCTCTGCGGTAATCCTTTCGAAAAGTTTCTAAGCGCGTACGTCGTTTTGCAATAAGAATATTAATAGCGCAGGTAAGGACGAGACACTTCCATAATATAAAATCTCTATCGATGTACAAAACTATTACGAAGTAATATTCACAGTACTATTAGATACACTGGAAGCACAGTGTCACTATGTATCCATTGTAGTCAATCCTGTTTTTGTGCGCTAGATAGGAATCGTGCAGAAAAACTGCAAAAAAAATGTGTAGAAATGTCATAAATAACTGTAACAAATAATTTTTGACAAGATATTAAACACATTTTTTTTACATAATGGACAGGAAATGTATAAAAAGAGTCTTACATAGAAAATATGTTAAAGGTTTACAAAATAGCGAGGAAGTGCTTTCCAAACAAAATAAATAATTAAATTACACATGGAAACATTTAAAAGAATTTTTTTTCTCATTCTAAACGTGGAGAAATATTCCAAATGTTGTGAATTTCAACATCAAAAATTAAAAAATTGAATATTACTTGTCGCAGTTCAACACTCGCGTATTCTTAATATTCTATCTTAATGGTCAAAAGATATGCATATACGCGTATCAAAGGTCGGTAGTTAACTAATGTTATTAGATGGTACAATATGTATTGAAATTGGCTGATGAAATAGGTATGAAATTATCGATGCAGTATGTACATACGCGCTGGTAGCAAAGAAATGATGCCAACGTCGTTGAGATTAACTTAACCTCGTGGCGAACTTACGTATGGCGAACAGAATCTTAATTCATATTCATATACAGCATAAAAAAATCACACAAAAAACGCATTAAAAAACGCACAAAAAAATCGCATAAAAAAGGACCGTACAAAAACAGGTTTGACTGTAATTTCCAGTCTCACGCAAGGTTTAACATTACGACTAAGAGCAGAAGTCGCACTCTCATTCTCGCTTCCGTAATTCCATCAGTTGCCTATTTTCTTTTGACAATTATCACGTATCATCCTACGATTAAAGTGGATATCATACTATTTCAATACATACTTTTACGTTACTTTGTAAATAATTTTTATCATTTGCCAACGATATTTTTATTTGAAATTAAACTTAGTCGCCTAAAAATTACTGTAATAAACTAAAAGAGATATAAAATGAACTGTCGTAATAGTAGCGTATTTAACCGATTTAGGTGACCAACATTTTTTTTTTTTAGTGTTATTGGGTCGAAGAATGCAGCCTTATTAATTTGTTTTATTTTAGATGAATAAAAATATTTTTTTGACCTTGGTGTTTACATGTATATTTTTTTTCATGCTTTATATTTTACATTTGTGTGTCTGATTAATTTTCATTAGCAAGAAGTTTTCCATGTAGTTTTTTTTTATATTCTATGTTTTATATATATCCTCATTTCTTGTTTCAACTTCCCAAATTTAATCTTTTTATTATGTCAAATAACTTGCTTCGAGTCATAAAAATAACACCTGGTCGTCCTAAAATATAATTGAAAGCGTTTAAAACGTACTTACAGGTGTGGAAAAAAAATTCAAAATCTACTAATATATTTACGGACCTTTATCGTGCCAAGCATAGAAAGTTGTAGTAAGTATTTGACGTAATCGTGAAGTAGAAACATCAATCTTTTTATTATCTCTAAATGCTCCGCTGGGTAATGCAGGAAAGCACAACTAACTTTTAGATTCTTCACAAAAACAGAATTAAAAGAAGAATAAAGAAACGGCGTTTTTATAAAGTATTTTATCTGAATCAGATTTGTGGCACTGTCGATAATAATGTATTCATACTTACCTGCCTTATCACACTCCACAATTATACAGCACACATTTACGTTTGTGTAAATTATATACTCTGTAGAGGCTAAGCGTACACAATCATCACCGAAGGTAGGTGCGCGCATTACGTGAAACACTCAGGTTCACACCTATCGCATGGTGTAAGGATTGCACGAAAGGAGGGAAAATGAATACACTGTACATCCCCTATACCAGGTTATCACTAAGTTTGCGGGACACTGCCCATTTGTCAACAGTAGATCTATAACTTCGACATCATTTTAATATTTTATGTTTCATAAGAAACTTAACATAAGTTTCAATATTTTTTTGTAATATTTCAAATAAAGTTTTTACAATTTTTTAAATAAAGCATTTGTTAACAATGTAACAAAAACACAACATTAGGAGCGTTTTTTTAACTTTTAAAGTCTTTTTACTTTAAAGTCATTTTAACAACTATAACGGCAAAATGACCAAAGTATTCGATGTCAAAAAAAAAACAACAGAACAAACAACTATAAATTCATTATTTGATTTCCATTTCGCGAACTTATCGAACAACCTAGTATCGAATGCCCCAAAATTACATATTTTTTACGAAGAGTGCTTTTCGTGCAACCAACTTTTGACCGCTTCGATCAGATACCCCACTGTGTGTCAGTTGAAGGAACGTGAATGGCCACTGCGTGACAGGCAACGATGATATACGAGGAAAAGCGCGTGCGAGCGGTACGAGAAAACCGAGAGAGAGAGAGAGAAAGGTGGGGGGGAAGGAGAGGTGGAGAGGTCGAATGAATGAAACTATTGAGGTAACATGTTTATGCGATCATCGTCCGCGTGGCGCGGCCGGCCGTATCGGTCGGCACGAGCAACAATCCGGAAAGCAGATGGCACGGGGCGAGGAAGGGATTATACCGGTTGTTGGGCCGATAATATTAAAGTGCATAATCTTGTACGCCTAACCCTGGTTTTGCACAGTACTCCGCTTGCATGATTTCGTATTTCGCCGGATAGCAGGATAGGAGATCCTTGGGAACATTCGTTTTGCATGGCACGATGTTGATTTATCACGGTTGTGTTTTGCGCCGTACGATCCTGATTCATGATGGTTTGATAATATGGAGTAAGAAGAAAACCCTTGATGTAGTATGCTACGAGAAAAGCCATCCTGATAATGCGCGACTGATCTTCTATTTATTGCTTGATCCAGCAGGTCTGCAACGAGTTTCTTGTTTCATCTTCAAACTTGATGGAGAAGGAGACAATTATTTTCATATTAACAAGCGGGAATAAGAAAGGGTGAAACGACTGATTTCTGGTTTTTTGAAGAGCTTCTACTGTTTACTCGCATTTTTTCGAAGTTCTACATATACAACGTTATGTACATCTTAACATATTTTAAGTGGAGCATAAGCTTTGAATACTTATTTTTTATGTTAAACACAATATTGCTTTCAGTTTCGTGATCTTCAAAATTGACGAATATATTTACAATCAGACTTTATAAATAATATCAAAAATCATATAAATTTATATACATATATTTATTTGCACCTAATTTTATATAAACATTATTTTTGTTATTGACAAATTCATTGACTGAATCAACATACTTAAATTCAATGCCTGACATATGACCCACATTAATTAGCCGTCTATACTTTAAATTCAACTTCGTATCCACATTTGATGTTTTTTCCGAAGATAATCAGTTCTTTTAAATCCTAGATTTTCCATCTATTTTATACCATCCTTGGTGAATGGTGCGTACCACGGAGATGACTTCTTGATTTCAGGCAACAAACTCGCAGGCAGATTTTGAATAGATAATGCGGAGCACGATGAAGATCTCATCAGTTCCGCATAATTAGCTCCCACGTCGGGTCGCCCCGCGAAAGGTCGTTACACGTGCAGGATAGGTCTCCTTATCTCTGCTAGTTGCACAGTGTTTTTCCCTGCAGCCGTGCGCCCGGAAGACTATCCCCCCGTTTACACGTACACAGAATATTCTGTACTTTATGGTACGACCAGAAACGTACCAATACTCTATAAATTAAAAGTATGGAAAATCGCATTCGTAAAGTACGTCTGCATTTAAGGATACATTTTGCTAATAAGGATACATTTTTACAATTAGGAAGGTATAGGGATTAATTGCGAGTAGTTGGTAAAACAAATGTACGGCACAACCAGAAATATACTAAAACTCTAAAGTGTGCAAGTATAAAAAAGTAAACCAAAAATATGGAAGAAAGATACTTCAAAGGTTCGCGGAGTAGGTCTAGATTTATATACTGATTCAGTGTTTCATTGTGCCTGTGAACAACGATTTATATTTACAATTATGAAGACATGGGGATTGACTCAAAATAGTTAGTAAAAAAAATGTACTCTACAACTAAGAATATACTTATACTCTATAGATCACGAGTATGGAAAAGTAAACCAAAAGTTTGCAAGAAAGATACTTCAAAGATACATGGAGTAAATCCGTATTTATATTTTAGATATAAAGAGTTTCTTCGTGACTACTGTTCGTCTTTACAAAGAGAAAGACATAGGACTTATTCGAAGTTGTTAATAACTCTGTAATTACACGCAAATTAGGATAACCTTCGTAACTCGATTTTTTCCAGACTTTGTTGCAAAATTCCGTTACAAACTAAAAGTGTTTGCGAACCGGAATGTGCTTTACCGTGCTTACATCTGTGAGAAGTTTTTTCAACCTCGACATGGATATAGCGTGCCGTCAAAGCTTGATCGAACGCCTTAAAATCACCGTATATATCGAACGAGCCACGTTTTCGCAGAAGTTTCTTAGTTTTCTACCGTCTCGCTCGCGTAATCTTCGGAGATATCTGTTCTGGTTGCTCGGCGCGGGCTTCCCTCAGGTCGGAGGTCGGCCAATTTGGCTAACAGAGCGCTCTCCTTAAAGAGTTTCGTGCAAAGAACTGCGGAAGCCGAATCCAACGTGCGGTCTTTTCGGGGAAACGAATGCGAGACCTGGAATCGTGGATTGAGAAATCGGATAACACTAAGGAAGAATGCGGTCGTTAGTCGGATTCGCCGAACGAGCACCGAAAACCGCTTTCTGGTTATAACTACGTTTCGTGACATAAATACTTCACGATGGTACGATTGAATAGAATAATAATCGCGATAAATGTTATTGTTTTATATTAAGCGTAATAATCACAATAATTATTATTATTTTATATTAAGCGGGTGGTATGCGAAGAAAAAGTAACAAATGAAATTTGAAATGTATATAGTAGGAATGGTCGCTACGCATTATCCGAATAATTTTATTAATGAACAAGTAATATATTATTAATTTAGAATAATATGCTGTTATTCACAATGCATAGAATAGCTAATTTGGCTGTGATTTCGGTGGTGAATGATTTTAGTATAGTCGTTGCAAAATGTATTTGATGCTATTCTAATTGTCTATTATATTTCTATTAACATTTCTCAATGTATTATATGAGCCGTTCAATGCACACATCGATTAACTCCATAAAACAAAGAGTTGATAAATGCGAAATAATGTATATTGTTTTTTAAAATTCCTGTTATAATATAAATTCAAATGTATAATGTGGAATGCATTAATACAGATATAGCTTTCATCTAACGGCATATAAAATTAATAAGAAAGAATAGCCAAAAAAAATCAAGATGGCTTCTGAAATGAATTGCTTATTATTCAACGGCCAAAACAAATTTGCCGTTTAATGGTATTAATCTTTATTATTCAGGAAAGTTATTATAAATATAAAAAGTTATGACTATACCAAGTGCTTTGACACTTAAATTTAAGATTTTTCAAAAAGTGGAGTTAATCGATCTATGCACTGAACGACTTATATTATATAGGCTCTACAAATTCACATAATTCACATAATTTCCCAAATAATCGATCAATCTACCGCTTCTAAACTTGACATCAACATATTCGGCTATTCTTACACACTATTACTATTCGATAGTTGAAATTTAGTTCGAATATACGTCTCGACTAATTGCCTAGTCACGAATGTTTGCTATAAATTACGAAAATGTGACCTACGAACAATACGAATTTGACATTACCACGTATGGATTCAGACAATAATGAAATAAGTATGCCTCTCGAGTTCATTTTCGTTACGTTCCGCTTTTTTAATTAATACGAGGTTCCAGCCCGACGCCGCTCTTCGGGTACTTTGCCGGATTACTTACTCGCCCCACTCGCCTTCGCTTTCACGAAGGTTGCTGAATTTCGGCTTTAGCGGTTCTATAGAGGGTTTGGCAAAAAAGGTTTACCGGAGGAAAACAAATATCCCGGCGAGTTTCTATTCAAAAGGTTTTTATGATGAAACTCAAGAAGAAAAGTGTTTGCTCACCTATCGTGAAAACGACGATCTTCCTGGGGGAGTCGGCGACCCACCTTTTTCAGAAATTCGCCAGGGTATGACCCCTACCACAGCCACGAGCCACGAATACGCTGGCCCTCTTTCGCGTACTTTTTAACGACGGCGCATAAAGACGTTCACTGTCGGTGACGTTGAAATTTATCGGAGTCGTAAGTTTACTTTTACTGTGTGATGATAATCGGGCAAGATGTTGGAAAGGGATGGAAAATACGAGGTGGTTGGAAATGCCGAAGGTAGATCATAAAGTATGGATCCTGACGTCTGAATTTTAAAAGGATTCGTACATGCATTATTCAACCTTGTTGCTGGAAACTGCAAAGTTTCAATCGTGAAGATAATCGGACACGGCTCATCGATTCGCGACACGCTATTGAGGATATTCGTGTTTAGATGCTTTCTCCTGTCCTTGATGAGATATCTTTAATTAATATTAGCATGTCTCAAAATTGCATGTGTATCTTGCACATAATGCAGAGACGTATTTATAGTGATATTTACTGTCTGTCAAGTTTGGCAAAAAAAAATGAACCGTGAAAAACTAGTGCCTCGTAAGTAAATGCGTATTCAACAGTTAAATAAAAATCTATTTAATAACTAGTAACACGCACGTTTCTTGCGTTAAAACTACGTTCAATAGGTTGGGTTATCTTTAATAACGGTCGATTATATTCCTTCCGTGTATCACGAATTTTTTCTCTTACTTTCGAGAGTATAATTGTAATAGTGACGTAAGTCTACTTACCGTTAGCCATAACTCTTCCTGGTGTCTTTTGGTATGTTAGACGCCAACTTGATATCCTCTTTGTGGATTTCACACTTTTTCGATCAAGTTACAAGAGGCTTCCTTCATGCACTCATGTAACCTGTGCTTCCGTAAATGTAAAATGACTCTGGCTTGTGTGTATCACATGCACTCAGATCGGCGATACCGTTACTAACGAGTTTAAATCCGACCATACCCAGATAAGTGCTTCTATGCTCGGCTTGTTAACCGGTGACCTTGAAAAATCAATCTCCCCCCATGGAGATTTCATTTCCTATACAGGAGATTATTACGTAAATATTTGCTGAGTTATTGATCATATCTCGAAGCCTGGATCCGATACACGGTGATATTCTCGCAATAATTTCTACGAACTCGTTAACCGCACGCTCGAGTCTTTCCAGAGGATTCTTTGACGTTGATATATGAATATAATCTGGTACATATTAACTCCGCTCGTGACTTTTAGGGAAGGTACAACCAAACAGATGTCTGAGGTGTGCTTAGAATCGCCATGGTACGCACGCTGCTTGTTACAACCACCTCGCTCGGCTGAACGGTACTTCCACCCAAATTCCTCCAATCAGAACATTCCTCCAGCAGGATTCACCTTTTAAGCGATCACTTTTCGAAACCAAATTCTGCGCACGCTGATTGGATACCGTAGTCACGAGTTTCTCGCGAATTGCTCCAACGTGGGAGCCGGATACGTTATGCAAGCAATCGAAACGACTGTTCACGGTACGAATATTTATTTGTGCGATTGTGAAGAGCAGAGAGAGAGAGAGAGAGAGAGAAAGAGAGAGAGAGAGGTTCGTCAGGTGAAATACACGAGGATCGATAGAAGGGTTTCGACCTTCTACCTGGGTGGTGTGTACGCGTATGATCGTTTCGGTTAAACTCCTTCCATTCTTGATTTTTCTCTCGAAAGCGGATGCGGGGGAAACAAAGTTCGTATTTCCGCCGCCGCGGTACGTAAATCCCATTCCACGTCGGAGGCGCCATTACGGAGGAGCGTAAGCGCAGATGTCGGGGGTCCAAAGCTGGAGCCAGAAAATCTTTCGAGCGTTGTTTCGGCGACGATGCCGCTGTTTATCGCCCGTGGACATTTTTATTCGGTTGATCCAAGCTGTAAGTCTGGTCTACTGTTGCGATCCTATATGCAGGGTATTAGGAATACTTGAGCGAACTTTTGGCTGCGAATTCTTTGCGCAATGATAAGAAAAAAGTAGCTTTCAGACGTAAGATGACACTCGTTAGGTATTTATATGTTTTGTGGTCAGTCGAGAAACGGTACAGATGTATGATATTTGTTTAGACCTACGAAATTATTTAGAAATGTCATCAATCACTTTGTGTATACCTACATTTTGAAAATTTAGAAACGAAGTTTGCTTCAAAAGACGAAAATTTGTACGAAAAAGACGTGGAAAGAAATCGTTTGATATTCTTCGAGTTTGAACTACAATTTTACAGTTTGTCCTGATCGATTAATGTTATTGGTACGATACTCGTACATATTGATTTTTATCTCTTTTTAAGTCTAACTGATTTAAACCAATGTCTAATTTTCTGGTTTAACGTATACTCACTTTTTGGGACAGTCTTTAAAAGGTGACCATGCTTTCCAAATCCTCATTCCTGCATTTTCAGTTGCGATAGGAAAACAAGCACTCATAAAAACACAGCAACCAATCGAAATACCACATTTTTTACATTACATAAATCAACACAGTATAGAAGAACGAAGCAAAATAATAAGCTGGCATGGAAGACAAGAATATCATTTCATCACATCACAACCTACTATCTTCTACTTTATCCCATCCGTTTTCTTAGTCAAAACATATTACGAGCATACTCGTTTCAATCGAAAGAAGAAAGTCTTTTTAAACGCCACAACGCAGTTCCACTCTCTCATTTCATTCATCAAGAACATCTGTGTTTGCGAGGCGCACTCTCGTCAGATTTCGCAAATCAGCTCCGACGGAACGGTTCAGAGTCATCCGGCATTAGCGCTGTTGTTAAATCCACAAATCGTTAGGGCTGCCGCCAGGAAAGCAGGGACTTTCGATGCCTCACCCATCGTGATCGCAAAGTTTGCCTCTCGAGGCAGGAAGCGCGCCGCGAGGGGAGCAAACAGATGTAACCCCAGTCTAAAATCTCCAAAGTCGGGGACCGCAATTTACAACGTCACGAAGCGAGGATCGTCTCGCATTGCTGGCCGTAAACGTGCCACGGCGTGGCTCATGCGGATCATAGGATGATAAACGGCATGTACCTTCGAATGGTGTTTGACCCGCGACCTATTTGCACGGTGTACGCAGTCCGTCAATGGCCGTACGATGGGCGTAGCGATGAAAGACCGCGAATAACGCCGCGATATTGAAGATACGCGCTTAACGTCCCGCGGGACTTACAATGCGCGCCCTGTCGCGGCGCGAAGAATCCTTGGAAAACGTCCGCGACATGGCCATTCTTTACGGAAATCGACAGACGTTTGACTCCATGGTTACTATTCCCTGGAAAATCGAGGATGTACCGTGCGATAACGTGCATGACAATACGATGAGAATTATCCACTTTTGTTATCGAGTATTTTATCCTTTCGCCCTTGCATTGTTGGTTCCATCCATCTATTGGTATATTTGATATATTCGGTATATTCAAATAGTTTTGTGTACATAGTCGTGGAGATTATTTGTAAAGTAGGAAGGAGATTGAATTGAAGTCTTTGAGCAAAGCTTTTTATAGAAGTTTATCGAATTTCGGTTCGCGCATAAGGAATAATGAACGTGAAAAGAAAAGTGAGTCCAAAATCAAAGGTCTCGAGAGAGTAATTCTGATTTTATAAGTAATATATTTTTTCGATAAATCTACGAGGGATTTGGTTAAAGTTTTAATAATAAACGAATTAAGAGTCTATAGGTGTCCAAACATTTTCTTACGCCATCATCATAATCCAAAATGCTTCGAATGATGTTACACTCCTTGATCAATACCAGGGAAAATGATTCTCCTTAAAAGCAACCGTACGTTTATAAATATTTTCATATAAATCACGCACAGATTCTGTACCATATCATCATCTTTTCATTCTACGAGACAAAAAAACGAATACCGCCGCCTGGCTTCGGCGTGCAAAATGTAAAATACGATCTCACGTCGTCGAAGCCGTGTCCCAGGAGGACGAGGTCTTGCGTAAAAAAACAAGACTCCTCCCACGATCCCAACTGATTTTTTCACGTACGATCGGCCGCTTTTCGGGCTGCACAGCGTGTTTTTCTGCGGGCCGTATTCCAAGCCTCGCGGATCGAAGGTGCAAGCTGCACGAGGGACCTCGCGTGAGCCTGCTTTCCGGCCAAGCGCTACTTGAAATTTTCATGCAAGAATGATTTATGAGCAGGCCTCGACCTCGCCACTAGTCGACTCTCGACGCATTCGAGAAGCATACATTTTAATCTTAGTCACCGGCGCATGGACGAGCAAGTGGATATGGACGTGCACCACGCTCTTCGGCTGCGAACTCTTCCGCGTCGTGTTGCCTACACCGGCCTCGGGTCTCTATCGCCGTGGGGTGCTTCTTCGGTATCCCGCTTTTAACGAGAGCTCCGCCACGTTTGACGAACCCAATAGTGTAAGAAACTGGTTGGACTATTGAATTCGTAAAATAATTGTCAAAGAAGTCAAACGGTTGAATTGTTAAATTATGATTGTAATAGTATAGGAAAAGTAATAGTAACAAAATGATAATGGATTTCGGTCCAATTACCCCGGTGTCTGATTTTTTCTGCGTCTTTTTCTCTTATCTCTGGTTCGATCATTCTACTTTAATGTCGTGTTAAATTTTCAATTTTGATTGTTATTATTAACCTTTAATTATTGAGCCACGCATTAATGGCCAAAATTATTGCTCCCACATGATAATGTCGATTCGATCGACTGAACTCTACTGTACGGAGCCAGAGTATTATCAGGGTAACAGTGTGTGAATAGGCTGCTCGTAAAAGACCATGGCAAATGTATCGTTAAAATAGCAATAGTCTGTGGATAAGTATAACGAAAAATGTGATATTAAGGAGATGATGGAGAAACATAACGATTAACATTAACAATAACTTGGATGTTAACATTTAAATAAAATAAGGGAGTGTCTTGTCTATCTTCGTGGTGGCATGAAACTATTCGACGCATGCTTGAACATGCACACTGTTTCGCCTTCGGCTGCGCTTTTGGCTTTACAATGTACATAACTCCGCGATTCCATGCTCGTGCCTCGGATCTTCGCGATATTGTCGGTAATGCAAATTTCTGCTATGGCCTTGTAATAGGGCGAGTATCTTTGCATTTACAACCGCAACACCTTTTATGCGCACAATGCGCGTGTAATTTTTGTCAAGTGTATTGGGTAATTGTTCTTGCTAATCCTGTGAATGGTTCTTTTTTGAGCAGTGAAGAAATTTGAAAAATTACATGCAGGTCCTTTATTGTTTATGTCTTCATAAATATTTCGTTCTCATGTTTGGCAACCGTGTAGTCGCTTAAAAAAAGAGCAAAAACTCGGTTTGGTTGTTCATTTTCTGTAAATATAAATATTTAACAGTTTATAATCTTTTATTTCTATTTATCATCCGTTTTAACTTCCTTCACACGAAATCTTATTAAAAATAATAATAAATCGATGTAAATAGTAAAGGTACAATTCTTTTTATTCTTCGGGAAGTGGCACTGATAACATTTTTGTTTTTTTTATTAATTAGACATTAACGCGTACGGCCATAGAAATAGTAAATAAAGTCAAGGAATCTTATGCGAAAGCAAATTTATACGTAACTTCAATTTACGCAAATACATAATATGATATTGTTTACTTCATAATTTTTTATTTGTCATGGCATTCTGCTTCCTTTCAAAACGATTGTTTTTATTTCTGGTTCATGAACTCAAGGGATTTTTCTTGGCAGAAAGATATCATGACTTAAGTACATCAAAGTAAAACACGATGTTTTACATCTCACTCTCTTGTTCATTAAAATATTTATGCCAGCTGTACCTTCGCAATATATCTGTTTCTGTTTCGCATTCGCCGTATTTATTCTGCGAATCTCTAATCCACACGTATCGATAGTCCGGATGGGAGAATGTCGTTGGAATACGTGCCGCTGTTTTTGTGATTGCAACGGACGTTTAACAAGCTGAGTACTGTTGAATCCGGAACTAACTTGTTTGTAGGTGAAATGGTCTGGTTCGTTTGTTGAAGCGCATGCCGACAACGACGTTTTTGAAATAACGACCGCCGGTGGTGATACGCGGGAAACTAGATTGCGGTTAAAAGAAAAATAGTTCGCAAAAATGGTGCGTCGAAGAACGTTATTTTATCATTACCTTGAACACTGTAATATCTAGGAAATTATACTCGTGCTGAGTGTCTTACGAAAATTATCTGTGCTGCACATAATTCAATTCTTTGTAATTAAACACTCGCATACATAATGTTTTGAAGCGCTATTAGAGTATTATTCATCTTTTTCTTGTTCTATATTTATAAGCAGTTTATATTATAGTCTGGAAAATAAGAATTTGATTTAATAATGCGGTTTCGATGATGAAACACAGTTTATAATTCGTTACGATTTCAAATTTTGGATTTTAATCCCAAACCAGTACGGGATATATTATATCTTGATATAAAACTATAGGGTTTATTTACTATCAAGACATAATTTGATCTATTATTAAACACTTTATTTTTTACAGCATACTCACGTATATTACATCTTAATCGATTCACAATAAACTCTTTTTAACTAATTCTCTAATTCTAACTAATAATTATATAATTCTGTCGAAAGAATCATCGCCTTTAAAAAAAAATAATGTTTATCATAGTGGCATAACAACAATAGTTTTAATCTATACAATATATTATTGAATACAATATCACCACGATTGTACGATCTCCGGAATTAAAAAAAATACTCTATTATATATCTGTAAAAAAAAACCTTATATACCCGATTTATGCTATAACACTCATTCTTGCAGTGACGCATTATGAAACAAAAATAAACTTGCACCGAAACAGATGCTATATCATGTATTGTACATAACTGGCAAAATGTAACATTCCGAGCACTTGAAAGAAACGTATCTGATAAAAATTCAGATATCACGATTAGTTTCAAGGCTAAATCATCCATCTTTTTCTCGAGCTCGATAAAATGTCTACAAGAGTTACGATGGTCTAGTGGATAGAGGCTCCGACTTCCACGCGGGAAATCAGAGTTCGAATCCCGCTCAGTCACCTCTGATTTTTCCATGTGATACGTACACTGCACCTCTGGTGGTTCGAAACCCACCTTAACCACTTGCGCTGGCAAAAAATTCACCGACGCGTGTACCAGAACGGTCCAGTGCAACTTGCTGGGAGACCATCACAGACTGTTCGACGCCTTAGAGAATACGGAAGAGGATTTATATTTTCTAAACTAATTTATTTCCTACCTAATAGTTTCTACTTCTAATAGTTTTTGCTTCTAAAATGTCTACCTTTAATAGTTTTTTGAAGGGAATTTCACGCATCGATTGACGATAAAATTACATTGTTTTTGTGACAATTGCATGACGACATGCATACTACGTCGTTGGCGACGCTGCGAAAAAAAATATGACGACGAGCATACCACGTCGTTAGCAATTCTGCGACGAAAGTATTACGACCTGCATGGTACGTCTTCCCAGCGCAAATAATTAAACAGTACGCTCCAAGCCAAATGACCTTAATAGTCAATTCCAAAAACGAATTTAGAAAAAAAAATGCACCTTTCGCGAACGTGTTAATAGCGAAATAACGATGCATGTCAGCTTCATCGTCTGGATTCTTTCGCGAACAGTTAATAGCGAAATAAGGATGCTTCTCAGCTTCATAGCCGAGGGGGACTCGAGGAACGAGGTGCATCTTTCTTGAGACTTGAGTACAATTGTTTCGGCCAGTGCATGGCGACTGGCAGGGGGGGGGGGGATCGGGGATGAATAGATGGTGCTTTGCGCGACCGTGGCTGCCATATAATTTTCATCAGGGACCATTGCTCCGAGCGAGGCGTCGTAAACCACACACACCGCGGAATCGCAATCAAATTGAAAATGCCCTACCCCCGGCTGCGGGTGCCCCTTTGGCTGACGGTCGAACAGCTTCGACGATGCAGAAACAGCAACACGCCTAGGCGCCGTCTGCGAATTACGACGCACCGCGTCGTTCGAAGGGCGACGTTATCCTCGCCCCTGTGCACTCACCAGCGGACCTGACCGGCTCTCTTAGATACGCTGCATTTATCGCGCCCAATGGCGCTGTCCTGGATCGATCGCGGACCCTGGTTGAAGTAGCCACGTAAATGGCATTGCCTTCGACGCAACGATGATGTAGTCATGTACAAGGTTGTAAACTAATTTGGGAAAGCGCGGTTCTTGTTTGCTAGCTCGCTCGATTTGCAGCCTTCGCTGGATATTACAGTCTATTCAGTCTAGGGGCTGACGTTTGACATGGACTTTGAATCGCGAGTCACGTGGAAAATTATCCGAAGGAGGTGGCAGAGAATTGCAAATTGGTTTTCAATATCGATTTTGTTTCGATAGGCAGGGATGAAAGCAATGGCGCTGTTGTCGATCGCTCGTAAACCCTGGTGGAGGTAACCGTGTAAATGATATGGCGTTTGACGCGGTTATGTACACCGTGAATTATTTTTGAAGATCGGATTCCTCGTCTATACGATCGCTTGATTTTTGGCAATGGACCTGTTATGCGAGATGGATAGGGTGTGCTGGATTTATAGCGCGCGTATCACATGGGAAATTAACCAAAGGTAATGCATGAAATTTGCTCCGTAATCTTCTGCATGGAAATTGGAGCTTCCATTTACTACGCTGCCGTATTCCTGTAACGTCGCTTTCGCTCTATTACGCGGTAAAACCATACAATCCTCGAGGAAAAACCTATTAAACACTAGAATTACCTACAGCTATACACCTCGCGTGTAAGCAAAGCAGGATTAAAAAGGAAAGTAAATTCACCAATATAATCATATAGATATCGCAACGAAGTTATATAATATCTCAAAGGATTCACTCTCTCGGATTAGCGCAGTACAAGTAACAATAAATTACAAATAAAAATGACAAATTAAATTACAATTCAAATTTGCAACTGCCTTTGTAGACTTTCTTATATTTACACATCCAATACACGCCTTCAATGTATTTCTCACAGCATTGTATTGCTCTTAATAACTCTTCCACTCAAACTAGCAAGTTTAACAGCTCGCCTATATTATCTGGATAATGTTTAATTTGTGCCTAACGGTTGTCTCTTAGCTCAATCCTCGCTAGATTACCTCTTTCTAATCTGTTTTTTTTTCTACTTTTATCAGCGTATGTCACTATAATTATATATTTTCTTAATTTTTGCACAATTTAGCTTTTAATATACCCGAAGAGGGCTCGCATAAGAGTAAGAACCGAGTCTCTTCCTTCCTTTTCCCGCACATCTGGAAAGCTTACCGCTCGATAAGACCACGTCATTTTTCACACAATATATTACAGATCACAATATATCCGACTGCTTCGGCACTCTTATTATCAAATTCATCGCGCTCAGATCGCTGACTTCATCATCAACGCATTGGTGAAAACGTTTAGACGTGTCCCGCGATTTTAAGAAGACTTCTTACTATCAAGCCGAGTGCAAAGGCGGCGGAACAGCGTCGTCGTACTAAAGGAGAGAGAGAGAGAGAGAGAGAGAGAGAGAGAGAGAGAGAGAGAGAGAGAAACGCGGTCCATTCTTGGCCAGAGGTGGGTCTTCCTACATTGTCCTACCCAGAAGAAATACGCGAACTCCGGAGGGGTGTGTCGAGCGGAATGGAAAAACCCGCCTCGAGGGTGCTGGAGGAGGGGGAGGGGAGGGTGGAAGAGTACGAGGGGAAAAAGCGAGCCGTAAGTTGCTTCATGGGCCGCGGATACAACGGGCGCTTTTACCGTGCACTTTCACGGCGCGCGTAATTGGGGAAATTGAAGCCGGCAGGCGGGTAAACTGCTTCCTCGTTACTGCATTTATTACTTCTTTCATTCTTCTTACTGGCCGGGCTTTCTGCCCCCCTCTCCCTTCTGTGCCCACCCCAGCCCTCCGCCATCTACGTGTCGCGCCGCCAACCTGTCCGCTGTTCTTTAAATTAATACAATATAAATGCAAATTGAATCGCGACGATGGCCACTCTGCGGGCGGCAGTAAGATTTTGTTCTCCCGATTCACCGCAGCTTTTCTCCACTCGGAGAAAATCCGGTAGCGCGCGATTCTCCCTTGCCCCTTGCGCTGCTATAGGCGTGCATGTACGTCCTCACCGATGCGTCTGTATATACGCAAAGCGTTGTGTGGAATTGTGTGGAATGTTTATGCTCTCATGTGGAATTGTGCTAACATTGCGATGTGTATATAGATGGTTCTCGCGTTGACTTTAAGGTAGAAGTAGGTTTATTGATATGTTGCTAATAATTCGTCGATGAGTAAAGTTAATGATTGATGAAGCGAGTTATCGACAATAGGTTGTCGATAGAACAAAAGGTTATCGATTATAAGAGATGTACGAAGCTTTGTCCCTTATGAATGTTGGACGAGATTTGGATGTTATGGAAAAATACGTATTTGAAATGCATAAACAAGTTATTGATGTTATTGATTATTGGGATATTAATGATAATTATATTGATAATTATCGATACCCTTTGAGCCGTCTTGTATTTAAAGTCGAATGTGCCTCGCTCTTTTTCCTTTACTGCGGATCGATATTTTATTAAACGCTTTTATGCATAATTTAATTTCTTTTCGTCGTTTTTTTTCCCGTACAAAGCACGAACGCAGTTCTCGCGGAGGAAATTGGAAGTGGGGGGAATACGAATTGCATCTCGTGGATTTAAGGATTGAACTTACGAAGCATCCGGGTGTAAATACGGAAATTGGAAATACAATGCGCGTAGTAGAGACGTAGCGTGATTATATTGGAAGAATGGAATCTTATTATGCGATGCACTACGTGTGTGACTAGGTTTCAAAATATGATTAAAGTAGTTATAATTTGGAGTTTTGGATTTTAGGTTGTATATTGAAAATTATTTTAGCGAAAAATGTTCAGTAGTGAACGTTTTATTTACAACATACGTCAACAAACAGCTATAAAAAATTCCCTGTTTTACTACAGTTTGACCATATTTATTTCTTATTTCTTTTTAGTAACGTGATATTTGTATAGTTTTTACTGAAAGCTTTGCGTTACTCACTATTTCGTTGTTCATCCATAATTATACATGAATATTTTCTTTCCACATCTCGAACAAATGTACCTCAACGATACAAATAATATTTTTTAAATTGTTATATCAAAAAAATGTTTTATAGAACCTTGAAAATTGTGTCCTTTGGTGTCCTATAATGAGATTTTTCAAGAAAGAATACACCAAAGCAGAATGAATTTAATGAAGTATTAGTTTGTGCTCAAAGTTTTTTTTTTTGTTTTATACAGAAATAATAGATGCACATCATTTTGTTTCGTATATTACTTTATTGAATTATGAAAAGGGCAACTGAAGATAAACGCCAGATAAAGCAGCTGCGTGCAGTTTGCAATGATACACTTCATAGATTTTATAGAATTTATGAATAGCGAAATATTTTTGGAACAAACCTAATATAATCGTGTAATAAAGTCATTAGGATTATCTCGATTAATAGTCTCTTCCTCTAATCTGGCAGCTTTCGATAATACAACAAAAAATAATCGATTTTCAATTTTCACGATAATTTAACGTCAGAATCGATGAGAAATTCTATACGAACTAGTAAGGCCCTTGCCATCGCCCTGATTGTAACTTATCGACAAGGATCCCTTCTTTACAAGGACATCTCGCAGTTACTAATTTACGGCGTGCCCTAATCAACGCATGCTGTTACAACGTAACACGGACAAAGGCGTAATTGCAGAGCCGTCGCAGTCGAGGCGCTGATGAAATATTACCGAATGTAACGGGGATCCGCTTACCGCCTTTCGTTACTTTTAGGTTTCGCCGCCGCTAACGAAGATAATCCTTCGTTACCGAAAATGTTCACAAAGGGAGAAAAAAAAGTAGTCTCGTTGGGAGTGTTAAGCCGTGGATAATACTGTCAGCGCTCGTGCGCCCGTAATTTGCGTTTTCTAAAATTTAACATGGAGATGATGCCTCTGGCCGAGAACTAGCAAAAGATAAAAAAATGTTATCAAGAAGGTAGCCTGCTTTTTGATCATGCATGTGAGCGTACCCTCCGCAAAGCTTAGAATAAAAATGGCCTTCTGTTTAACGCATTTCTCTTCTTTCGATTGGGTGCATCGGAAACGTAGACACGTGGAACGAAGTTATGGTGAGTAACGGTTAAAAAATTTCATGAGAAATTTCAGCAAGATAAGAAAGAGGACGTAAAATTTCCGAGTAAGGGAAGGAGAACGCACGGCGTTTCTAAACGCATGGAAATAATTTCCTCCTATTATCGCTTCTCGTTACGTGCGCTTTTTCTTGTTTCTTCGTATCTTGGACCTTGCGATAACATTAACATATTCTTGTATATATCGTTCGAATATATAAATTGTACTTTAAATAGATATCACACAGAAGCATCGTGATTAGGGACCAAAATTTACGTGCTAATGAAGGTCAAATAAATTAAGGTTTAATGTGTACATAGGCACTCGTAACCTTATTGCTCGTGACACTATTAAGACAACATGCGTGTATTATATTGGTCACTTAACGAGCGTTTATAATCCTCACACTTTCTCTAATAATTCATATTTGAATTATCCATGTGGTTTTGTGAAGTTAGAATTTTTTCAGTCGACTATCTGCTTATCTAACATTAGGATTTACTCAAATGAGTTTTATAAACCTACATTGTTTACATCCACAATTTGCGTTGGTGGAATCGAGAGATATATTTTTTGCATAATAAACTTTTACTGTGAAATATTAGAAGAAATTGTTTCCTAATTAAACTCAAGAACGATAAGACCTTTCTATTTCCTGTTATGTATACTCTGAGTATTTAGCCTTACATAAATTAACTCTCACGTGACACTGGATTCAGGATAAAGCTGATCGTTGGTCGAGCTTTGTGTAGGTAATATACGATGAAAGTTCGCCGTAAATGTTTTTGCACGGGCTAACCGCTTGGCGCGTGAGGCTCTTAATGTATGCAAACTTCTAATCTTGTAGTAACAACAAGGCCAATGGTTTATTCCGCCAAGTTGGTGTGTATCTAATGCCGGGTAAAAACTTACGAGCGAGATAATGGGTACGTCAGGTTACGTGCGCGATAAAACTCCGGGGTAGGAACTCGTATAACTTATTATCTCTCAGGAATACGTAACATTATTTTTTCCTCTTTTTACACGCGCGATTATGTCCCGAGTGGAAGAAATGAGCGGCGCCGCGGGCGTTCTTGGCGCATGCAATCTTTGAAACTAATTCGATGTTGGGCGTAACGCTTGAACGTGAAGTATTTTGATTGCGTTCTGTGAGCTGTTTGAATACTAACAACGATGAGGTAATTTACACGATTGATATTTAATTAACAAATACAGGCTTTGGATAAAGCGTTTGATGCGATGTTGAAAGCTGGCTAAGGAGGACTAAAGAAATATCTTATGTCACAGAAGGATAATTGTATAATAGTATTTTTTGATAGCTTATCGTTTGCTTGGAGTACGTATCGAAATATATTCATTCATTAAGTATAAAATGTCCGATTACTTCAAGCATCAAGTTTAATCTCTGATATCTTTCAAATGTCACGTGGATAATTTTTTGTTCTTATTTATTGCCGAGGTACGCCATCTACTTTTCAAGTGCACGCTTGTGTTTCTAGTAATCTTTTAAATATAGTAAATTAAATTTTTACTTTCAATCCGACATTTCATACTTAATGAGCCAGTATCCTTGATAACAGAAAAACACTCGAATAAAACTTCAAGGCTACAATGTTTTCTGGGACAATTCAACTTTTACTCTATTTTCCTTGAGACAATTGCTAATCTCGGTGCCTCGGTTTTTCCGGTAATGAAAAGAATCTGCAATGCTCACGCGGTTGGAGACCATGTGCCCGTTTCCTAGAGCAATATCGGTGCGCTGTTTAAGGCGGGCCAATTTCTGTGTAAGTTTCAATGACTATAGATAATCATTTTTCAGCGAGTTTTTCTCTTAATGAAATATATTTCATTTAAATAGTTTCAAGTGATAGGTCAGGAGCGTTCTCAAATAAAATGTTTTAATCCGAATGAAGTGGCATAATACTATGTTTACGATTTGGCTTAAATATGATCTATTTCTAATCGAATCAGGAATGTTTGTAGCAATTCTTGCTTGTACCATATAACACGTCGTTTTCACGAAAATAGCCAATTTTAATGAAAATTAAAAGATTGACTAGAGAATTGAAAAGATTTAGCATGCTACGTTAACATATATTCAGTACTGTAGTAAGTTTGTTTTTTGCGATAAAGACAAATTTTTTGAATAAACAACGTGAAAATGATGTCTAACAATTGTGTTCAACAATAACAGGTTTAATGTAAATTCTACTGTATAAGAAAATCCATAATGAAATTAATGTTTACAATCGAAACTACAATCTGTGCTATAAATATATAGAACACCATTCAAAGATTAAATCGAACTGGCATTGAAGACAATACTTCATATTACATTAAGGGTGACTAATTTTGAACGCGACTAATTTGAATAATTTCAGTTATACGATAAAATAACTTATGTACATAAATGAAATCCAACAATACTTCATCGATCGCGGGAATCTCTATAACGGACCGTGGAATAAAGTATTCCAACAAAATGATTATTCAGTGGTCAGTTAACTTCGTTTCGCGAAATGAAATAATTTTTCGTACGGTTGTTGAAAGCTGAGTTTATCCGGAAATTTTTAATCAGCTATCGGTCCTAACCTCGCCGAATTTTGAAACATAAACGCGGGTAAAGTCACTCCCAAATTTACTTTCATTACGCTTCGTATCACAGCGCCGCACGTTTTAAAATCACATGAGAAAAGGTACACGTTGGGACGCGTATAATTGCATCGGAAAGTGCACGTAATTATACTTGGCATTTAATTAAAAATCCGGGAGTATCGCCCCGTGCTACGCGCCCAGGAATTTCGAGCGATGTTTTTAATCCCGCATTTTGCTTTATTTTACTTTTAATATCTCCGCGAGCAGCCGTGCATTATAGGTAAATTTAATCCGTGGACTTTTATTATAGGAAAATTTAACCCATTTTTTCATCGAAATACAAACAATTACGAGTGGATAAAGACTTTGTTCGCATATTAGCCTACTATAGCACGGTACATTTCTAAAGCATGCAATGTACGAAAATAATCTCGTGTGTGTATGTATGTATATGTGTATTCTAATATACAAATAAACAATTAATATACACACGCTAATATTTGTTTACCAGATAATAGACCGTTGCCAAACTTAATTCCCACATCCGATTATCATTATAAATTTCTCATGAGAAGTTAATATGGCTATGACAATTCATGAATTAACCGTTGCAGGCCGATTAGATTAATGGCTATTAAATATTTTCTTTGTATTTTCTCCAACCAACTGCGATCAATAATCTTTCACCGTTTTAGGGTTTGAATTTAATTAGTCGCCTCTAATTAAATCGGTAAAGATCGCCCGCTTTACGTATCCCTGCTCGTACCTTAATAAGATTCCCAACCTTTGCGGCGTAAAGCGAATCCGGTACTTGTCTTCCTCCTTTCGTCTGCTGAATTAAAACCTCTCGACGCTTTGCTTCGTTATGAAAAAAAAAAAGGATCGCGGTGGATAATTAAAGGAAAGCCATTGTGAGACTTGGATAACTTTGTGAAACATTGATGTAGCGTAAACGAATTACGCCCGTGACTTTTTCATGAAGCTTTTTGCGCGTATTCAGATTTTTCGTAATACACAAGGATTCTTTAAATAAAACTACTACGTAGTTCGAGCGCTTAAAAGCTGTTGTTACGCAACGTTGAATGGCACGTAAAGTGATTCGAGAGTTTTCCACGTAGGTAAGAAGCTTAAATTAATCAATAACCTGAATAGAGTGGGAGAAGGCAGGTATTTCTAAGCTGGTAGGACTATTCTCACAGTTGTCGAGCATCCCAGAGGATATAGCTCCCATAAACCGATCCTGGAAAGGCCGGAAACGCGGCTCATTAGAGCTCCGTGGACGAACTCGAAATTGTACGTACAATACAACCACGGATCGTACGTATTTACATCGGTTGGTCGACGATCGGCTTCCAGCCACTTTCCACCTAAACAGGAATCGTGGTAATCGGGGCTATTAAGCTGCCAGATAGGGAATAGCGTTAATTATCCTGGTGTACGTGTAAGAAACGATTCCTGGCTCTATCTGGGATCTGCCATCGTACCTCTCGATGCGTCTCGCTGTCTGACGAACGACGTCGCGATACGTCGACCTGCGTAAGCGGGCGTATATGCGTGCATATACAATGCGTAACTTCGACTACACGATTGCACAGGGTGTCTGTTTTCACTAATCACAATCAAAGATCGCTATTAACCCATGCCATATGCCAAAGCCAAGTTCAAACCTAAAAAATTCCTTAATCAGTTCGTTTTTTACAGTCAGCTAATTAGAGAAAAGATATTTTTATCGAGTTTGTTCTTTTTATAGCAGTCGGTGCAACATTTAGGTACACCGATTAAAACTAGATGTTCTACTGCTTAGATGGAAATAAATAAAAAACATGCGTTCCAAAAAAGGGACAACAGTAAATAATGGGTTAAATCACGCAGAATAATATGACTATATACCTATACAGTGCGTAACTTCGAGTGTATAATTGTACTGGATATCCGTTTTTACCTAACACAATGAAAGATAAGTATTGAATGACAAGGGATAATGTAAGTGCATATAAAGGATTTTTCAACATTCAAGCAAGATTTGAAAATTTCAACAAAAGAGTGCGCTTGCGCCAGCATTTAACCGATATGCTATTCCATACATAACCTTATACTGTATACTTTATGAATCAATGAGAAATTTACAATTTTCAATTAAAAATCCTTGTTTTCTATCAGAATTACTTCTTACGTGGATTTTGGATTACGTACAATGCGTAACTTTCTCTGAACGCCTGTACAATGTGTCCGCTCTCAACCTGCAGGATCGAAGATCGATATTGAATGACAAAGGACAATATGCGCCATCTTTTTTTTTTAATTCAATTTTAAAAAAGGATGAGTTAATGATAGTTATCGTTAGACATGTATATTTCCTTTTTATTTTGGCATTTTCGTAGACATGGTGTGTTCATAATGACACTTTTTTAAAATTTAAATTAAACCTACACCACTGTAAAAATTATATGTGAACTGATATGTGAAGCATATACCATCGTTTTTTGGATGGAACTTTGTTTTGAATCTTAACGGATCTCTTATTGTCGATGTGTATAACAAAGGTTGATGATAGAACCAGCTACGGTGGTGTAGTGGGTAACGCCTCAGATTACCACACGGGTTATTTGAGTTTGAGTCCCACCCATTATCTTTGAATTTTTCCATGTAACATATGTACTTTAGTTCCAGACGTTCGGAATCCACTTTAAATAGAGTAAGTCCTAGACTCTAATGCTTCGCAGACTGTGTCGAAATAAAATAAAGAAAAAGCAGAAGAATCACGATACTTGGTGAAACTGATAATATAACTAATACCTAATTGCATTTCTGATCCACCGTCGTACGCATATCGCTTTATGCCGTGGTAAATAGCTTTGTGCACAGACACGGTGATCGCCTTATGCAATACTTTTTTTTAATTATTCGCCGCGATAACGTATAGTGTGGGCTTTAGCACCGATTATTTCATTAAATTGCAAATATCACGATTTTCGAGCGTATTCGATAATAAAGAGTATTATTGTACAGATAAATCTAGCAGCTGGCATTTAACGAGGAAAAACTCGCTAATGGATCGAAACTCGTTTATATATATACATATTCACACGGTGGACCAACAATAACGTGCCAGCTGCACGTTCTTGAGCATCAATGTCGAGATTTAATGAAACATTCAAATAGCGTGCTAAAAAATTCAACGTCCGTCGCGATTTTTCCTTGGCAAATTCAGTGCTTTAACAGTCTTTCCGTTCTGCCATTATTTTCCACGCGGTCCTCCCATGGGTTATGCAATAAGACACCCTGTGTAAATCTGCGTTACGCAGGTAGGTCACCGGCCGGGCGGTTAATCGCTCTCGCACGCAAATTGAAACTGTCGACTGGACGAGGTTATTTAGCTCGAAAGGAACGCTCAGCGTCCCGGGCCAACGGCAGCCAGGTATTAACCCCGGCTTCGGTGGGTTCTCGTTACCTTGCAAATTGATTTCAGCATTATTCATCCGGGCAATCCGCCGACTGCTGCTTATCGCTGTTTGATGGAAAGCGCGTCGATCCAAGATATACGGGATTTAATGAAACAAGCCCTGTCGTCCGTCCGTCTTGTCGTGGCGGGTGCGCTTGACGGCGTAGAGAGAGAGGGGGGGGGGGAGATGAGTGAATAAGTGATAAGGTGAAAGGAGAGGGGAGTGAGAGAATGAGTGAGAGAGTGCGTGAGTGAGATAGTGAGTGAGAGCGAGCAAAGAAATGCGTGAATGAGTGAGTGAGCGAGTGAGTGAATGAGCGAGACAATGAGCAAGGGAGTGATAAGGAGAGTGGCGAGGGCGGAGGGAGAAAGAGGCGGGTGCCTACGAAATTAAGCTTATATTTCAAACGGCTAAAGATTGCTCGGAAAGGAATCGAAGTCCGCGATTAGCCGACGATAAACTCCTTGAGTAATACGCCGATTGCACGGTCCGCGACTCGGATCGCGAGATACGCGAGAATCGTGCGCAAAGTCGCTTTGCATAGCGATTAACGATGTTGTGCCTGAAATCGCGATATGCGCCTGAGAAAATAAGCATCGCCTTGCAATAATGCGCGGCTTCTTGAAGGGAAGCCGGCGTTCTCTTACTTAGCATATTCGTACCAAAAGTTAACGGGACACGAGGCGTGCTGCTGTTTTGTCGGTAGGAAGTGAAAAGGGAAAAACCGGCATTATGCAAATATGAAGCATCGCGAGGCATATAATTAATGGCGCAACATATTGTATTTATCTTACGCCAAATCTTTTCTCGAAATATCGTTATAATGCCTACGTATTAGCAGTATATAACGTACATCAATTTCTGATGAGAAATTAAGACTAGTATTCAGCATAATAATATCGCTCCAGTATCGTAATTTATTGTGGGACATGAGATTTTCATGGTATCTATATTTTTTACACGAAACTGAGATGTTGGTGTAATTGTACCAAAACGCTGTACGAATGTTTATCGTTCGCAAAATTAAAAATGTGGCAAACATTTACTTTATCCTTTTATTTATTCTACTCGATCAATAAGAATACGGAGTAACGTTCCTTTTATACCTTCCTACAAAATTTCTTACAAAACTCATCCCTCGTATGAATAATGATAGGAATCTAATTCAATACGTGGTCAAGAAGCTCGAGTCATATCTCTAATTTCTCGAAGGGATTTGGAGGCCTGTGTCAAGGATATAACGATCAGGTTCTGATTCACGAGCGTCAGCCGTTGCATCTGCTTGTCCATTTCCTGGTACGAACGAAAGGGAACATCGGTTTGACGGACGAGTCATGTCGTATTATCGTTGGCCAACTTTTAACGATACCAGAGCGGTGGCTGAAAGGGATCGACTCTCCGATTATTAATATATCTTTATCGCGGATCAGATCTTTCCGGTCCAAGGCACGGTGCGTCGATATTCACCTACACGCATAACTCGATTTATAAGCTGCTTCGTTGGTCACGCTCAAACCCGACGTCATGCGCGCTTTATCATGTCTTCAGTGCGATGAAAACGTCTACTTCTGCGCCCCATATCGATCGCATTACAAGCTTTCTGACGTAACAAGCCTGTGCGACATTCGTCTTATTAAATGTCTTCCAATTTATATACGTAGAGCCCCACGGTCATGACCATTATAGAGGAATTGAGTCACATCGGTCTTATGAAATTCTTTCTCATCTTTAATTTATACCGTTGTAACCCATAAAATATGACTTAGTGATATGATTCATTTGAATATTTCTCTTGGAGGTTATGATATATAGGTTTATAGTCAGTATCGCGAGTCGAGAGTGATATTCCCGTTTTATCGATTTCCTTCGCATTTATAAAGGATATATCTGCAACGCGTGGCTAGAACGAGACTCACGGATACTTATTTTATCAACGTTCTTTGAATTTATAATACCCATGATTGTGATTCTCCGTTCGTTTCTACTATATAAGTTTATAATGAACGCCAGGATTGTAAAACGGTGTGTTGAATGTCTTATTCATTTTTCTCCAGCTTCTCTCACAAAAAGTATTCTCGGAAAATATGTCAAAGCATTAAACGTTTATTGCTTACGAGCTCGTAAGCTATGCTAAATATGGGCGACGTTTCGACCACTCGAGGTGGTCCTTTTCGAACTAGGTTCAATTACAGTGAAAATTCAATGCAGTTGGTAATACTTAATTGTAATGCAGTAAGTATACTAAAATTATTAGTATAAGTTTCTAAAATCGTTGAAAAGATGCTCGAATTTAGATTAACATGTCCATAAAGAATTAATTAGACATACCTATTAACTTTAAATGGTTTAAATACAGTGTAGGAAGAGTCAAAACATGTCTGTATGTTACTAATTAGCCGAAGATTATCAAAATATTACGTTTACAAAGATGGACGGGACACGTACTTAGGGTAATATAAAATAATGAAATTCTGAAGGAAGACGTTCGAGCATTCTTGGATCTTTCGCAATACCCAAAGTTTGTATCGTACATTTTCCCGTTCGTCGGCAGAAAAAGTTTATATTAGTGTACGAATGGAGAAGTAAGAAAAGCTTTAAAAGGCGTGGCAACAGACGCAGGAAGCTCATGGTCTGCCCCGGCTCCGTGATTTTTGTAGCGTGACTGCCTTATCGGGTGAACTGTAGTGCAAAGTTTTGGATAAAGCTCGCGAGAACAGCCAAGCTTTTTATGTCTGGGCAACTATAGTTGCGTTAACTTTATATTTGTTTCGGTGTTGCTTTGATCCCTTACTTATGCAATGCCCTCGCGTTTTTACTATAAATTAAACGCTGGAAATACGGCTCTTTTCTTCATCAACCGATGCACCGTATTCACCCATTATTTATCATTATCCCTTTTTTGGGAGGCTTGTTCCTTATTTATTTGTACCTTAGGAGTGAAACTTTTAGTTTTGATTATTGTAATTAAATGTTGTACCGACTGCTATAAAAGTTGCAAACTCGATAAAAATATTTTTTCTCTGTTTAGCTTACTGTAGGAAATGAAATGATTAGTGTATTATTCAGGTTTGCACTTGCCTTTAGCATATAATGGGTTAAGCAAACGGCTGTATCACACTTTTATATCTCTATATATTTGTTATATCTGCTCGCATGTCGCGTTTATAAATTCGTTGAACGAAGTAACGATACACATTTGTCCTTCTCAAATCTTTGATTTTTGTCATGTACCGGCAATTTTCATGGCGTGACGGCTTATCGGCCGTGGCACGTTTCTATAAATAAAACCAGAGTGTAAGACGAGTTTTTGTATTGCGAAAGGGAGAAAGAAACATAGTTTTTATCAGCTTTCTCTTCGGGCAGAAAAGAACCCTTAATTTACTTAAGTGGGTACTCCTGGCAAAAACCGAAATGACGTTGTTACCTTTTTCTACTCGTGCCACGCCGTTGTATTAATCTTAGGTATTCAAACGTCGTTATTGGCTTTATCGTTACGCAGGTTACGACACAGACTTTCGTGACTTCAGAGGGTCGCCTTTTCGTGAACTTTAAACTCGAGGACATTGATGAGCTCTGATTTATCAGTATGGTGTATTATATCGTTTTGATAGGATAGAATTCGTAGGATAGAGTTCTAAGATAGAGTTTGAAGATTTTATTTGTATATTTCACTGCGTTTGCAGTTATTAATAGGGTAACATATTCAGCAAATGCGTATAATGTATACAATGACACTCAGTATAAATCCGTAAAATAAAAATGTATAAATGCTTAGTAATATTAAGATGTCTCTTTATACTTCTCTCTAAACTTTTCAAAATTCTAAATGCTCTTAGAAAGTACTTGAGTCAGATAGTTTAACATTTGCGATTTTTATAAATAACTGTATACAAGGGACACGAAGATAGGTAAATCTGTGATTTACATTACGATACAATGTATACAAAATTACACTCTGCACAGTAAAGCATATATCGTAATTGCCATAGACAGTATGTTTCACTATATTCCTAATCCAACTGTTCGTATAGCAGAATTATATAAGCGAAAGATGTAATCGTATTTTAAAGACTAATAATACTATCGTATAATAAAGAATGATGAGACCACGTCTTATATATGCGATTCGAAGTGCATGTGTCTCAAAGCATTGATATGATTCGTTTTCCAAATTTCCTCCCAGATATATCAGTACAAAAAATAATAGAGACATAAATAGATAACACTCCTCCACCCTCCTCCAAAGCTAAAAAAAATATATTTATTACAAAATTACAAATCACAAATAATCAAATTCATCGCTTTGTTGTCTAATGCATATTCAAAATTATACCCTTTCCTTGCTAATCGTGACTTTATACTATCGAAAAATTATAAGGACAAAAAAGACAAGTTTATTTAATCGTTGAAGTCTTGAAAAATTTGTCCGGCACGGAACATGTTAATAGCGAAGTTGTCCGTGCCCGCCTATGCTGTAAGTTCATAATGCGAGGGCTCCTCAACCGAAACGTTATGCCATTGATAACCGTGCCGGCCGTAAACTTCGAAACGACCGAGCGCCGGAGAAGTCACGCCATTCGCTCTAATAGGTTTCGCAGTCGGTGACTATCGGACTACAGCCGACTAACTTTCCGCCAGTAACTCGCTCGCCATCGACACCCACGTTCAGCGCTGACATTATTTGGCGGAGTCCTCGAGGTTTTGGGCCTCGAACTCCGCCGTTCCTCAAATTCCCCCTGCCCTTCTCCTGGGAAATCCTCGAGCTGGAAGAGGCGCAATCCTTTGCCCCGTTTCGTACGCCATTATTTTCCTTTTCGACTCTGGAAACAATGCGCCTCACAATTCGATACGATGCACAGACGCGACTCCGTGGTTGTAGATAAGTCAATTCTGGACAGATGTAAAAGAAGTAGAGGGAAAACAGGTGTTCAGAGTATATACTGGGGCGACCGTGAAACTTGTACGATACAAAATGGAACTTTTTTTTTCGTCGTAATAGGAGAGTACGTACGTGGTTATTAGGTTTGACCTCGTAGCTATGTGTGATCTTTCTGTGGCATTGGATCTCTGTCTGTCGGTATGTGATGTGACCGTGTGTAACAATGTAACACTATGATCTGTATCTGCTGATGCTCTGCACGATGATAATTGATTGGAATAGAGTAATAGATAAATGAATTACAGTATCTTTGTAGATTTACGTAGAATGAGTTAAACTAAAGATGTAATGATATATAATGACATGAACACCTTCGTTTTTATTATTGACACGTTCAGTTATTAATACAAGTCGCTATGATATCATTTCAAAGAAGGAACGACTCAAAGTCCCGTGCCATGGAACCACTGCTTATACTAGCGTACTGTTTAACACTAAACCTACTGAGGCGGTCAAAATGGTCGGTTAGTCGTTTCTTGGAAAAACTCTTATACTTTATAAGAGGATATTCCCTGATATTTTCCATGATTCTAACGCAGAGTGTGAATTGTTCTATCGATCTATTTATATCTCTTCTTAATAGCCTGTTTCTTTAAGGATATACGTAGTACATATAAATATATTCAAAAAGTGACTAGTAGGTTGTGTTAAAATAGTAACATGCTCGAATGTTACTATAGTGGTGTATCGGATATAGCGCTTGGTTGCGCGAAAGCCAATATAGTGGCGTATCGTTCAAAATGGTAACACTCATTATAAAAACGTGTCGAATATAGCGATATATTGCATGAAAGTCACTATAGTAAAATATCATTTACAGCGTACATAATGTATAGTGCATAATATTGAATATGGCGAAAGGTTACACGTAAGGCACTATTGTGTTGTATCATAGCTAAGAGGTTAAGCAGGATATGCAGCAGAAAGACGAATTAGAAGATGAAATGACAGTATCTAGATTAAGAGTAAAAAGTAATAATAATGCAGTTAATTATACAATGAAAGTAATGAAATAGCAAGTATTTAATCACGCGATAGCAAACTTTGTCAGCAGACGAACAATTCTTTTCGACACATCGTCGCTAATGATTTGATTCGCGAACAAGGTAAAAAATCCGCCTCAAACTAACAACAGATTTTAAGGTATCAGACAACATTTTGTAGCGGAACAGTGGTATTTTAGCGCTCGAAATCTACAATAACTGCTTCGTTCTGACGAAATTCAGTAGCTCGAAATACTTGAACAAACAAAAGGATCCCAAGCTTTTTAATTAACCTTACTTTTACTGGTCGTTAAAAAAAATGCTCAATGTCGTCTCAAGGCAGATATCGGTATTCCATTAGAGCAGTTGACGACAATTTTACAGTCTGCAACCGTGACGCTTGTTCTCCTCTTTTCAGCGAAACATTGGTGTATTATCTTTTGCAGTTCAGCTGATAAAGGAAATTATTTTATGACTGATAAAATGTAAATTTTCGAAGTACTTTAAACCAGAATGTAGTTTGGACGTCACGTTTAAAAATGAACTGCACGAAAATGCACGGTTATCTAAGCCAAGAAACTAAAATTCTCACTAAAAAAATGAGAGTTGTCGTGGAACACTTGATTGAACATGAGAACTACCAGCTACTTTTCATACTTATTTAGACACACTACACATATCTTACAAAAAGGGAGGACAATTTTTCAAAAGGAAGATATATATCTGACAAAGACACGTGCGACTTTTTAACGCTTTAAAAAGTATAATATATCGGTAACACAATTATGATCTATTATATTTTGGTCAATCGGCATTCTTGGGGTTTTCCCGTTGTTTATGTGGCGTCTTATACGCCAATGATAATATATGTCAACAAAACGTATTGCAACTAACGGCAAGGTGCATTTTCGAGGAAGAAAAGTAGGTGCCCTTCCATGAAAAACGTTGCAGTAAATCCGGCAGTCGATCCGTGACTGAGCGGCAGGCAGGAACGAATGCGCACAAGGGTTCGAAACAAACGGCGAGTGTCGTATCGAGCAACACTTTTTTATGCGTTTCATTCTCTTTATTTATTCATTTATTTCTTCTATTAAAATTTATCTCCGACCACTAAGATTATTTGGCTCAGGATTTGTCGTTGAAGGTGGATTCTGAACCTCCTTATTATTTATATTATTTAACACTGCAATATTATATTTATCTATTATATTACCTATTATATATTATTTAACACTATAATAATTGTCTGTTACGTGTAATCTTATTAAACAGAGTGTTTTTATATCTAGATTATTTTTGCTTCTCTGCGCTTACGTCTATAGTATTATTTACATGTTATATTTTATTAATTTAAACAAAACAGGTGTACCACTGTCAAAATACTATTTGGCCAAAACTGTGCGGCATGGCGTTCCCGATTTTCGTTTATTAAAATAATGGTAGAAGATTTCGAAAGTAAATTTCTCAATTGTTATTCATTGCCTTTCGAAATGTTAGTTGCTCTTTCAAATTGTTTTCGAAAAAATAAAAAAGTCTCGTGAATAATCTAAAATATTCCTAATTATAATTAATTACTTAATTAGTAAAATCATTTTTCCCATTTTGAATGTTTCAAAACATGCAGCTCAATTAAAACCAAAATAATTGAAATATAAAAAGAAAGGATGTATAATATACAAAACCCTTCACGGCACCATGTAAATATCCACATGCACAATATTAATCCTCTATATTCTTTCATATAAATATAGACATTTATTTCAAGCACCGAAAAAACAGACGAGGATAATGCCTCGTTGTAAAACGGCCCAATGGCGCGATAATTCCAATCGACAGTATCATTTTCGCAGTACGTTTGAAATCGCGATTTGAATTATAAAATCATCACGTTCGGTCCTGAATTGTATCCCGCTATCGAGCCTTTTATCTACATTCTCGATAAACAGAAAAATACAACAGCTCGTGCCGCACGGCGCATTCCGCGTACGTAAATAGTTATTACCATTGCAAATTTGCAGAATGCCTTCGTTAAATATTCTTGCGCTGCTCGCCGCGATAACTGCACCGACCTCATTAAACTAGAGCAGCACGGAGTCGCCGATAATAAAACAATTGTTAATTCTTACAGCTTGCAGTCAGCACACGGGAGCAACGCACCATGATTATTTACGACCTTATACAGGATGACTCACGGATAAGCGGCGCGAAATTGGGGGCTTGGCTTAGTCATTTGCCGGAACAATAAAAGTCGTACGAGTATACGGTTTCATTCGTTTTGTTTTTAAGCTATACATAATATTGAAGGTGACGACTAGAGGGAATGTGCGAAAGAATTTTACGAGTTACGGTAACAAAATGTGCTCCTTTTTCAGTATCATTTTGCCTGAAGGGTAGAAAATGTTTCTTGGTAAAAAAATTAAGCTTTTTTGAAACTTTCATTGATATGCTTGAAGTGTACTCTACATATACGAATTTGATACTAGTATAAATTTAGTATGAGTATAAATTTTGATCGTCTTATCTATTTTAGATTTGATAGATCTACAAGTATGCTCATCGATTATATATTTTTATTTAAGGGATTTCTTGTTATGTTGGGTAGAAAATTTGTGTAAGAGCATTTAAATAACTACTTGAATTGTGACGATGCAAAAGTTAGTAATCCGGAAAATTTAAAAAGGACGACTTTGGAAAAGGAAGATTTTGATATTAATCTTTACATGCTATTCATATTATGTAAAGGTATTTTTTACTTTGTCATAAGTAAAAAAAAAGGTTTACATGACTCTACTTAAATTGTCCATTCTGTATAATAATATCAACAAAGCTAAGTTGTTTTATTTGATCATAGTATGTTCTACTAGTGATCTACTACTAACGCACATAAAATCACTATAATGCCTTTGACATTATAAGACATTCTTCTAAATCACTATTACAAAAAAGCGTGTCGAACTCGAACGTGAAACATTGTTACAAAGCAGTGATCTACTAGGAATAAAAAACAAATGACTACAACAAGTATATTTGATAATCTTCGGCAAATAAAGCTCAAACTTGCTTCTAAAAGCGTCGTTTCTACCACTTGTGCATGGTCCTTTTCTAACTACGAGTCAACATTTTTCAAGTGATACACATTGAGATTAAGAAGAAATATTCAAGTATATATACAGCTCGAATCTCTATCATTCCAAAAACATTGACTCGCAACTAGAAAAGGACCACGCAAGATCAAAACGTCGTTTTTGGAAGCACGTTTGAGCTCGATTTGCCAAAAATTACCAAATACATTTATAACATCACGAAAAAGAATTCTTCTTTCACCATTCCTTAAATTACTACAACGTCTACCTCTGCACCTTCATCAGACCTTTTCCCAAATCACTAAGGTCAAAAGAAAGCGTCTCTAACTTGAACGCGAAACATCGTCGGACATAGCCTCCGTTTTTTTCTCCCCGGCACCGAGAGGGAGCAAGCTCCCACGGTTAAGCTATTTACCTCTAGGACATCCTGTATTCGAATAATCGGGATTCCTCGGCATCGTAAATACCGACGCTTCGACGTGGTTCATTTCCTGTCCAGGTCCTCGGAGCGAATCAATCTTAGGGAACAAGCGGTCTATAAACCAGACTAATGGACTCGTCCCTCTTCTATTCCATATTGAAACGCATCTCTGCACGCGTACTCGCCGCGGCTGGCCGTAACTTACGCGATATGGAAATGCAGGCCGTCCCTACCGTGGACAAAGGAAGACGGCTTTATCGTGGCATCGGTATCGTCCATTTGACCAGCGGGGCCCGGTTTATCGGGAATGTCCGAGCGGCGCGGTGCGTTTCATTAATAACGAAATACTCTGGCAACGTAATCGGCGATATCTGCTATTCGCGGCGTGGTGCGCTACGCCTCGTTACTTCATAAATATCGTCGGACGTGTCGGCGTAGTAATCAATCTCGATATCGGCTGGTAATGTACGCACGGTTTTTGCAATTAAACGTGTTCATCGCACGAGTGTGTGCCGATGTTGCGGATGGAAGTGTGAGCCTGTATCCGGGAAAGATTTTGATCCAAATCCTGCTTATTGTTTTTCGCACCGATTCTTCACTCGCGTACCGCAAGAAATGTGCTTAGAGTGTATGTTTATACGACTAATATCTAACTGAATGTTGAAGGCACTGACTTGTATTCCTTGAGACTGCTAAAGGAAAACGTGACGATGGCTGAAACGACTGTAAATGTGTTATCTTGAATTATGGGTTTATTGAACTGTGAGTTGTGTAATAGAGTTGCATTTTATTGGTCACGGCGTTTGATAAAGTTGTGTTATTTAACTCGCGATAGACACCTAAAATTGTTATATACGGATATAGTTATCTGATACTTAACTTACTATTTTATTACCTTACTATTTGTAAAATTAGTTTTGCAAGGGTCATTCTTGTGTATCTTTAATAATAACTATAATAATAACTTTAATAATCGGTTCATGCATACTATAAGATATAAAAGGTAGGAAATGATTGGTCTGTAGACTTTACCAAGCGGTGCGTATTACTGAAGATTCGTTGCTTCGAGACTTACCTTTTATACTGAATCCGTGGTTATATGATCTATAACACAAATTACAGGAAAAATAGCAAATTACCCTATAACATCGAATAGTTCGGTTGAATCATTCTTTGATAAACTGTAGTAAGTTGCGGCCTTTTTATCTTCTAAAATTGTCCTCCAGGAGAAATTTTTACGCGTGTTACTGACACGGTGTATCATACCTCAGCCAGTTAAAAAACAGACGATCTACACAAAACTTCTGCAGCCCTTGCATCATGATTCTTTCGATTACATTGATTTTTTCCATTGCGTAAAAGAGGAAATAACAGTCGTGCCATTTGAACACAATTCCTATGCGACTCATTATTTTCACACTCCGACGCATAATTGTTGGGACATCGAGATATTTTTCTTTGGCTCTTCGGTCGCCAACGTACGTTTTTCCACGTGTCGCGTTTTTGTGCTTCTCACAGCCGTGACAGAAACACAGCTCTTCGGTACAGCGGGTCTATGAAATGCAATGTTCGTATTGTCACTGGCCGTGGCATGCTCGTCCATTCGAGTCACAATCCATCAAGCGGACGTCACTTGGAAATTTTAATGTTGCGGTGAATCTTTCTAACCATCAGGAGGAAAAGAAGGGTGGGCAGCTTTGTCACAGCGCCAAATTTCCCGTGAATGAACGATCGGCTCTTTCGCCGAGGGGCGACGTTAACACCTTACTCCACACACTCGGCTTAAGCCTTAAAATGCTGACTACCCTCGCAAATGGATGGCGTGTACGAACAATACTCCGTCATCCTCATCGTCGAATGCCTTTTAAGAATGATTATATGACGAATTTTCATTCTTCCGCTTATGAATTTAATTATGGACACAAGGAATAGATTTTATAATTTTAGAAAAAAAAAAGATGTGGTTTAAGTGAGAAAATACTTAAAATTAGAACCAGTAATAATTGTAGCAACAACCATGTATTTTTTCTTATAGTTCATTTTTTTAGCTTTTTATACTTACAGTATTTTTTCGTACTTTGAGGGAATGCGCAAGATTTTTTAGGCGATAGTACATCGCATATGACAAATTTTTGCGTTGGTTAGAATGTTAGTAGAATCAATAAATCTCGAAGTTTTAAATACGATCATATTACTCTTTGCGCTCGAGAGTTGTCTCTGAATCACCCTTGGATGTGATGCGGCAACTCGAGCGGTACCTCTCTCTCACCACTGGGATCGATGCGGTAAATCGAACGATAACGATGTTTATTCAGGTTTGGCTTAATAAATACCTCTTCATGAGTCTATTCCTATTCTTTTGTGTGTAATCTTATGAAGTGCAGATGATACCACTTTAAAAACGCTATAGAAATGTCTTATGTGAAGAACACTCGCGACCGCGGTTCGAACTCTCTCTTCGATGTTGGTTCAAACTCGTCTATCCTGGCAATCGGAGTATTTCTATCAAAGTTATTGAGCCCGATAAGCATGGCATACGATGAAGAAATAAGTTCGAGCGCAGATGAGTTAGATTATTCGTTGATGACGAACGAAATTACATATATGTCAATAGAGAGGAGGAGGGCAGTGATGAAGATAGCAATGAAGTCAGAGGTGTAAGAAGGAAAAAAATCAGGGTAATAGATAGTGAATATGAAAGCGAGAGTGATTCCGCGGAAGAGATAGAAACTTCAGAATGGATAACGTGCACAGAATCCGATAAAATGCCTCGCGAAACAAGTGGAAGCGCCTAACTCCTCTCGAGTTGCTGTTTCTCTCGGGCGAAAAAGGCCTGGAGCGTAAAGAACTAAGATGTTTTTACAATATTACGGATGGAGAAGGTAAAGATAAATCGATGCTAAATCTAAATGAAAATAATGTTGTGAAATAGCGTGAACAACTTAATTAAATGAAAATAACGTTGTCTGATGTAAATACTTATATTTTTAACAGTGTCACAACTTGTAAATAAGTAAAGGCATCTATCTCTGTCACGACGTAGTGATACATTCCTTTTTGTAGAATAAATATGAATTTCTATATCTTTTATTATCCTCCAATTTTTCTCATCTCAGTGCTCTAACTCTCAATGGGGCCGTGTAACTTTCAAGTCACATGCCAATATATCGACATTTTGCCAGATAATTTTACTTCTTTACTTTTTCACAAGATGACGTATACGTCTTAATTATATAATATCTTCGAGGTAACCAATAATAATAGTAATGACGGGTGGCAGCATCGTCGACTTGAAATATCAAGGTAAATGCATCGTAAGTTGTATAACTTGCAGAAATAATCCGATCCATAGAGGGTTAAATGGAAAGCTGTAAGCAACGTACGATATGAATTCGAATATACTAAAGACTGCATATAAATACATCGCGAAGAGGAATATATATAACTAAAGTATCAAAAACTACATTGACGATCCCATGGGCAATTTACATAATGCAATGGGTACGCGAATAAATGAGCTCACGGATAAATTTAGCAGTAAACACCCGAGCATCAAGCTTTCAAGTCTAATTGCCATGACGGGACTAGTTTCTGAGCGGGGCTAATTGTGCCGGTCGTAACCGGCGGAGTTCGTACATAGGAAAAGTAAAGCCTGGAATTAGGGTGCATCGCCATTAATTAGATAGCCAGGCAAAGAACATTCGGGTATTTAGAGTGCTGCACCAGGGTTGCATAGCTTTCTTAGCGCTAATGCGACGCTAAGCTTGAAGGCTACACCAATTCCGGGATTTTGCACAAAAACATTAATATACGGCCAATTAGAGTAGATTAGAAATTAGAACAGGCGGCATTGGATTTAACCAATTCCAACGCCGTATCCCTGGACGATGATACTGGACGAACATAACTATGGGGCATAGCACGCGAGATAACGTGATGTATCATGGAGCTCCTGATAAAGGGTCACGTTGGTACCCGGAATATATGACACCAGACTAATCTTTTACGACACTCGTGGGCCAATCATGGTATTTGTATTGCAAGTAGAAAAATTTTACTAATAGGCACAATATATTAAATTATAGATTGATTTGAAAATCTAATTAGGTTAAGAATGTTTATATTTGTCGATTAACAGTTGGATAACGTTTTATCGTATTACCAGCACGCTGAATGTGACAATACGCATGAAAAAATTCATGATCTGTAGCAAAACTATTACTAAAGGTTTTACAGAAATTCTACGAGTATGGAAACGTAACAGAATGTATAAATTTTATTCGGTCACCCAATATTCCTAAAAATTTCACGAATTTGAGGGATTTTTATAAGGATTTCAGGATAGTTTGCTTTGACTCCTGCCGTAATTCCAGTGTTAAGATCGCTCGCTCCTTTTGGAAATTGATGGAAAAAAATACTGAAACAGAGGAACCAGGAAGCAGGCGCCTTCGAGAACTTCCTACAATCGGGAGGGCCATTATAAAGCCCAGTGCAAAAATAATTGCCCAACTTCAGTGTACAACGAGGGGTCGAAGAGCGTGCTTTCTCGCGCGACCGCCGTGACGACAACGGATCCAATTGCGCCCGGCGTCGTCGTTGCAACAGAGACGTACGAAAAGTAAAGCCCGGAATTAGGATGCATCGCCATTAATTAGGCGGCTATACAAAGAGCAGTCGGTTACTGCCGCCGACCCACAAAGCTGGCTAATCCACGTCCTCGGCAAACGAACCGTGTTTACTAATGGCAAACCTATCCTGATGGCCAGACGAGTACAGAATGTTTCAGAAACGACTGTCGATACTTGACCAAGATTATGCGTCTACACTGTAAAAGAAATGAAGTACGCCCTGAAGAAATTAAAAATGCTCCATAGCGTGGGTATTAATTTGTTTAACCCGTTATTTACCATTGTCCGTTTTTTGGGACGCTTGGTTTTTATTTGTTTCTACCTAAACAGTGGAATTTTTAGGTTTGATTGTTGTACCTAAATGTTGACTGCTATGAATGTTACAATGTCGATAAGAATATTTTTTCTTTAATCAGCTTACCGTAGGAAATGAATTCATTAGTGCGTTATGTAGGATTACATTTGACTTTGGCACATAATGGGTTAAGTGAAGAGATTTAAAACGATACATCGACTAAAGTGATCAACGTTTCGAGACTATATAAATAATTCTTCGAAGCTTGGAAATTTTTGACACGATTCGCTGATTCTTTATGCACGATACCTGACTCTTACTCCTCGATTCCACATCCCCAACTATCTTCTTCGGAGTTTCACATGTTTGACACGCTTTGGACACATGGCGCTGTTAGAATCTACGCGCATTCGCACGCTCGTGACGCATGCTATTGGACGTCTGAGCCTTAAAGATAAACTCTTGATGCTTGAATTCTTAGAAGCACTTCACCTGAATCGTAACAAAATAACTCAGTCTCGTTCTCAAAACTTTTACTGCCCATACATAGTTGTTCGGTTGTGCTACATTGGTCATATACAAATTTTTCACATTAAATTTACCCTTTTGCAAATGAAATTCACCCTTTTTCAAAACAAATTCATCCCTTTGCAAATGGAATTCAACCTTTTACAAAACAAATTCACCTGTTTGCAAATAGAATTCCATTGGCAAAAAGGTATAATTCCATTCGTAATCGGGTGAATTTGTTTTGCAAAATGTTTAATTCCATTTGGAAACGGGTGATTTTATTTTGTAAAAAGGCGAATTTAATGTGAAAACCCCGTATGACCGGCCACGGTGGTTATTATTGACCGAAGCGCTTGAACTTACAATTGTAAAAGTTGAATGAAAATTGATAGTTAGTGCATTTTGAAAGTAACCACTAATTAGAAGATACTTTTAAATTAAAAAATTAAAAAGAGCCCCATCGATCAATTACAAATTTCGATTACAACATAGAAAATAAAAGATTAATTTCTATGAAATCTTGGATCTTGCGGTGCACGGTCTTAATACATTTTAAACATAAATGTGGCTCGTCAATGCAATCTAAATTAGTACGTGGTCACCTTTTGGTCTGATTTTTAACAATTTTGGATCCCAACAATTTAACATCTTTTGTATAATACTCTCTGCAAAATTTTCGCGTCAAGTACGCACACCCTTCTTTCTTCCGCATTTCGTATCGCAATCTTCGTCGTATAAATATATTTGATGGCTCTGTGTAAATTGATAAAAACTGTATTAGCTGTATAAAATGCATTGATAGTGCTATTCTAATTTCAAAGACTTTTATTTTTTTTTGTTGCTACTTTATACAGTACCATTACATTTGAAACTGATATATTCAATAATAATTTTTAAATTAATTTTATATACCATTTCAACATTTTTCTGTGTGGTGTGGAGTATGTTATCATCTGATCTGACAAATCAACAGCACATTTTCTTATATTATAATCTGCAACTACTATTAATTTATCATAGACATCATTTGTTTTGCGCACAAGTACCATTTCTGCCGAATGTTTTACGGAGATCATACAAATGTCACGTGTATCTTTCCACTTGAGGATCATAATCCCTTTCTTGTTTTACATTGGGATTAGTTCGCGGCGGTTTCATTTTTTAAACTTAACGTCTGCAGGTATTCCTCTTCCATCTTTTCTTAGAGTTTCTATTAAATGGGTGTTGTAATCAATCAAGTTTTCGGCTAAATTTATACTGGTGTGCGAATTATCGGTATAAATTGTGTGGCCTCTTCGGAGAATATTGTTGCATACGTGTATTCATTACAATACTTGTGGGTGTTGCGCATGATGCATTTCAGTTTTTTCCAGAATATATTTGAAATTGTAATATTTCCCTGGCCCGAACACAGTTTGAATACTTTAATGCCATATATATATAACATTTTTCTTTTAAAAATTGTCTAAACATCGATGCATAACTCTTTATCTAAATCATAGTATTTCTAACAGAAAAATGTTGATTTATTGTATCAACGAGTTCTCTTATTTTAAACAATCTATCATTCCTGTTTGCTGTCTGATTATTGGTAAAATAAAAAAATCGTAACGCCAACTCAAATTGGATTCTCGGCGAAACTCTTTTTTGGAAAAAATTGGCAGTGTCCATTTATCTAAACGAGTGGATCTTCTATTCGTCATGTATTGTTCAGCATATCTATTTGTTTTATTAACAATTGTTTGTAGAGTTTCTTTTGTAAAAAAAGCAAAGTAAAAATTGTGCGGTTGAGATACAATATTTCATCATTCGTTATTGTTTATATTATTACTATTTTGATTTTCATTTTCGATATCCGTTTCATCCTCAATTTTCGATTTGATTCGGCGTCGCAATATCGCGGGTGATATGTGGAGTATTTTGTCTTTTGATATTTCTTTTTGAGACGAGTATTTCGATGAACACTCATCGGATACACTCGAAAAATATTGAGTATTTGCATGTATATCTTTGAGGGGTAACCTACGAATACTATTTTAAACACACCTTAGAAAATAATCAAAAATCGTTTTTGCTCTTTTGGGGGTTCTTACTTCGTCCCCAAATAAAAGCCTGTAAGCAAATTTAAAAAACTAAACCCCAATATAGGCTCAAATGGATTTTTATTCGCGTTTCCTAACGATAAAATTCAATACTGTTCTGAAATTGTAAAGTGCTTTACAGTATGTTTTAAAACAGAATCTTACCCCTTTAAAGAATTCTCAGATTTTTTTATGCTACACATTCTCGCATAACATAGAAAATCTTTATATCTGTATCCTAGATAGTGGCTTCTTAATGTTTTGATAAATAATAATAAATGGAATGCGATTAGAAGACGCGGGACATATTCTGCGATGAAGCTGTTTAAATATATTCGGGAAACCATAAAGAAATTGACCAAGGAGTGGAATACACAATTTGAACATCTCTCATATATTTTCCAAAAGATTACGATAAACAGCAGCATCTATGCATAGCAGAAGAAAGACTTTTAGACCATTGATCGTTAATTGATAAAAATCTCTTTCATGAAAATGATGATATCTACAATACAATATACCCATAATTACTCATCCTTTTATACCCATTCCAACACTTTGCTGGCTGTTGTATTGACTTTTGTTCATGAAGCATCCTGTATGGTTACCGCGCTGGGTTACTATTATAACCGTACGTGCCGGATATGTACCGCCTGTGTACACCGGATGTTCGCAAGCTCGGCGAGGAGGGTACCCAGTTTGGACTCTGCTTCCACGGTGCACCGGTAGTCGTATAATCTGCAACTGCTGAGAGCATTAATTTCACTCAGAAGGCGCTTTGATGTTCGCCCGTTTCGCGTCAAAACTCCAACTCCCAGCCACCGTATTTCTATTCGCGATATCCGCCCGTAAGATAAAGAGGATGAAGAAACACCTTCGTGCCTCCGAGGGACGATTATGTCGGCTCATCGCTGATTGAAAAAGGATCCTGAGGGCGAATGGAAGATCGCTGAATTGCTGGTACTAGATAGCGTGAATCCTTGATGTATCCTTGCTATTGTTAGAATTTGTCGTTATTAACGCCTTTACAACAGATATGGAATATGCAAAACAAATGTATCTTGAAGAAGAAAAAAACTTTTAAGAGAAGGAAAAATTGTCGAAGTACGGTTGTATAATATCGATTTTCGATTAGAATCTCATTCAAAAAGATTGAAGATTTATAGTAAGTAGGAAGGATCTTGCATTTTAATATAATGGTTACGTTATTCACTGTAAGTATTATAATCCGAGAATTAAATGTTACTTGATCTCGGTCTCTAAAGCCAATGTTATAGAATATATGGGAAAATCATTCAAAAACTTGGTGAAATTATTGAAACCATGTCAGGCAATGATCATTTAGGAACCACGGAGTAAGGTTTATTGTATATGTTTTGTAGATTTTAAACGACCAGCTCTGAAATATACTTATTAGACAGAGGCAGCCAATGATTATGAATCGAATATACATCTGAAGGTATCGTGACGAAAATGATTATCTTTGCCGTCCCAGCATGGTTAGCGTAATTATAATTTTCTATGCAAATTGCACATTAAGCAGGATCAATTTTAACGGGCAGATGACCACCGACCTATGGAGCAGGGATTAATATCACAAAGAAAGACGTTTGCACGGATAGGAAAGCTGCCAGGAAGATGCAATAACTTTAACATCGCTCCTTCATTTATTTGCATTTGCCGTACAAAGTAATTTCCTTTATATCCGAGAATTGCTAACGAGCTCTACAGAATTAAGTGCGCCCTTGAAGGAGAATTCGATGAACTCGGAGATACATTATGGCAATCTTGAGTAAAGAGCTTTGATGAACCAGCCTTTTGCCATCGCGCTCCTCGCCAATATCCATAATTTCTTGTAAAGTTGATTCTCGACGTTTCTTCATTACGACGTTACGTTTCCTTTCGACTTCCAAAAATTACCCATTGGTGCTAATGCGGAAAAATTCCGCCAGAATTTCCCACGAAGCTAGAATAGAAGAATATCCTACGAATAGAATAGAAACCAGTATAATAATCTAATACTTCCAGTCATTTATGAATCATAGTTTATTAGTAAAAGAATCTTCAAATATTCAATCATATCAAGCTATAATTAAAAATAATTATACCCATCCTCTCCTCTAAGATCCAAAGATGTGATCGACGGACAATACCAAACCGACGAAAAATCGAAGAAACAGGTATGAGAATTCGTCTTTCAGTTACATAATCCTCGGAAACTTCTACCGCCGCACAGTAAGTACGGTTATTGCACAGTACCCGGTGAAATACACTTGTCACCCTGCCTATGTACGACACGGCAGTTAAAGCGTTAAGCCGCGAACTTTACATCGCGGTAAAGATGCCGGAGGTAACGAAGAAACGGAGCTGGCCGGTCTCGATGGACGAGAGCCACGGAGTGCAAGGGGCCCGGCGTAATTGCTCGATTACCGTTAGTGCACGCTCCTTTTCGTCCTGGGGATCGGAGTTTACGACTTGCAAGATTTAAAACCGAAATCCCGCGTTTCCTGGAGGACTCCCGTAGCTGGAAATGAATCTCGTAGATAAGAGCCGCCAGTCTGACGCACGGCGGGAGAAGTGCTGATTATAGTCGGACGAAATTATTGTCGAATAAGCTATGGTCTCTCCAAGGTTTATCATTGGAGTTACAATGTTTAATGTATTCATGTAGAAAGAGTTTGTAGTAAAAAGAATGTTTTTTATTTAACAGTAAATCTACCAAAGAGATTAAAATGATCGATGGTTTGTTTTTTAGAAAAAATTGGTGTACTTCGTAGTCGGGCATTTTTTTAAATTTTTCATGACTCTACCGTCTTTTTTTTTTGGAAAGAGGAAGACGTTGTTAAATAATTCGTATAGAAAAGGTATGTGAAAATGTTGAGTTCTATATGCACTTCGGCCAAAGTGTAATCTTATTTGATTTCCTTTTTAATTATATAAGTACGTTTTATATTGCAAGCTCATATTACATACACCCTCCTTTGTATATTGAGGTGAGAAGATAAAATATAAATTAGTTTTATACTTACTTATCTTCAATTTCGCTGGGTACGATACAAAATTTTAGGAAGTAAGATTTTAACGTACATTGACGTTTCAGAGCATTTCTTTACTCACCAATACGTAGCGACGTATAAAAATGAAAATGATCGGCATAATTATTAAAATACTTTATTTCGGTATGTATATCAATATATTTTCTTAACACAATGTATTTTGAAACAATTGAAAAATATTATTCCGCATTCCACATTTAAGTCACACTCTATGAAACAAGTTCTACGTAACAAGGATCCGACTATATGCAATAAAATCTTTACGTTACGGTTTAGATCACACAAAAAAAAAAATACTTCTGATTTATGGTTCTTCTTTTTTAATAATGCACATCATTTTTCTTTGAGTACCGATGATTAAGCACCCCTACACACTATCAGCAATAATCATTGTCCTATGAGAACGTTATATAAGATCGTAAGTTCCTGTCTCTTCTATATTCTACACATAAGGTATATTTTGTTTATTGTAGTTTGTTACTTGGATAGGTTCTTCACCAAAAAACGAAGCTTCGTTACAATAAAGGCTTGTTCCTCTTCTGAAGATTGTTTGCTTCCTCGACTCAGGACTAACTAACCCGTTTGTATCGAAAAATATTATTTTTGTCTAGCTAAAATTAGAATTTCTACCTCAGTCTGACCTTTCCGTATACTTTTTTAATTACATGACGCGCACTTTCGAAATACTTCGTTAGGAACGGTGGGTATTTATAGAAGGTAGTCGCGATGTGCTTCACGGCAGCTCTTCTAACGTATCGTGGGACATAAAGCGTTAATTCTACGTACAATCGGTCTCGTACGTGCATACCCATGGAAGAGAAAGTTGGCTCGTGCTGCAATTACGCTGTAACAAATCTCGATCGGTATCAGAAAAATAATTGCCAAGTGCACTGAAATAAAGCGCTCTACGACGAAATGTACTTTACCGTGGCGTGCCTTATCGGTCGTTCACTGTAGAATGCTTTATTTTAATCGTGCACTCTAGTGAAAGCCAAAAATAAACCGGTCAATTAAACAATATTCACGTGGTAACATTTTATACCAAGCTTTATTGGGAAGAGATAACCAAGCTGATTAGACCCTCGATATATACTACGATAAACGATCCTGATGATAATCGCATTGTCTTAGTACTCAAATATTAGATTGTCTTTAATCCTTTCGGTTACGAATAATTTCCTCCTGAAAAAAAATCATGGCTTTCCTAACTAGTTCTTCGAAATTAAATGATGATTTATCAGGTGCATAAAATATACCTAGTGGGTCCCCAAGGGGGGTGTATCGCGTCTCCGAGTGAGGACCTTATGTTCAAGTGGGTGCGGTATAAGTTTGAAGTTTAAAATATTTTATACAATTTTATTATTATTATTAATTTATATGTATATAAGCGAGGCTTTTTTTTCTTCAACGTATATCTTTTTTAGCCGTTAGTTGTCCAAAATTATTCACGGTTTACGGGAAGTACAAGGACGACTGGAAATAATCCACTTGAATGCGCGTTAATTTTATTTTGTTATAACACGAATTGACAGGCGAGGTCGACACTGTTCTCAAATAGGATCTATGCTTGGGATAATATAAGGATAATGTTTAAAAACGATACAAATTTTTGAATTTGACATAAAGCATTAATTTAGTATATCTTCATATGTGGACCCCTTGACCAAAAGGGTTGAAGTTACTTTCGTTTCATAAGAAAATAATAGATGCACATTTTTTCTTATCTATTACTCTATTGAATTACGTATACAGCTATAGGACGACCGAAAATGAAGAGCACAATATTTCGCAGATTAGGTTTCGGATAAAGCACCCGCATGCGGACAACGAAAGACACTTTTGGAAGAATCTGATAAGCTATTTCTAGAAATTAAATTACGAATTGACTATGCGAATACAAAGGGCATTCTAAAGAAGTGTCGAAATGGAAAATGTCGGCAGATCGTCGAGGCGAATATCTCTCAAAGCGCACTTCCCACAATCGTGTATTTCTCAGCCAGTGGTAAACACAAACGCTCACCATCGTCAATTCCAAGATCAATGGGCGGAAGTTACGATTGCTTACAGTATTAATGCGATTCCTATCGACACGCGGGCAAATGTTTGAATGATGCGGGTGGTTGTGCGACAACGAATTGTTGACGCTCCTCGTATAAGTCGGTGCAGGGGGCCATCAATTGTTTTCTTTGCGGTGCTCAATGCGGGAGGCTTATCGGGATGTGATTTCACCTACGTTCCACGAGAGCCAAACGGGACGTTGGTTGTATATCGGTAAGCACACTCGAGAATCTCTGCAGGGTATACTCCACTTCGTTCTCTCGTAATCCAGGAAAGAGGATGAGTTTTTCGGTTCAATTTCACGTATTCGCGAACGTCCAGCTGTCGAGAGGTCGCGGAAAGAAGTAAACGAAATGTATAAAGATAGCGGTGACAACGAAAATCCGGTTGAACGTATCATCTTCTCCTTAAATATGTGCTGCGTAAAATGATCAATGTAAATTTTTTATTAAGGCCGCCTGAAGGTGAGCGTTATAAATATCCGTGTTCGAATTCGTTGAATTAAATCTACGACTAAAATCGAGGATAGAGAGAATCGTACACTGATATACGAAAAAGTTACTAAAAAGCTTTTTTCTTTTTTTTAATATAATTTAAGGGGGGCCGATCTCTTAGATCATTAATCCAACAATAAAAACTTTGTATGTTTGATCGAAATCTCATTTTACTTTACTATATAACAAGGGAGCGCAATAGGCTCCTGTAATTTTGTCGTAGCTGTATTTTAATTTGTCCTTCTTCCACGCGATATTTATCGACCCTTTTTATTCTTTGGCTAATATGTGTCTTTGTACTTTGCATAGATTTGTAGGAGTTTGACATAACTATCCCGAAACAATTTTAGCGACGTAACTTAATTTATGATCGGAAAACATCGCGCAAACCAGTGCAATTTTATAATAAATCCACAAGTGCATGACTCGTCGTGTTAATTTGCATGAATGTTATTTTGTATAAATAAGTGGTGCTAAATGGAAGCAATGCATCTATCGCTCTAATTATCAAATCGGGAAGTAATTAGTGAAATAAATTCTTATTACAAGTTATCTTGAGCACCCCAGAAATCTTTTAACACATCCCACTGTGGACACCACAGATTTAGACACGGCATCGCTATTTCGCGAAGACAAAATGCATATGGATGTGTATCTATAAAAGGTCATTTGGATCGAAAGTGCACGCTGGCAATTCTGCTCCTTTCTCAGGTTGAATGGGTTAAATACATTCACAGCCAACTACGAGATATGTCATAGTTTGTCTTTTTTTAAAAATATTATACATGCCAGATAAGTATATTTACATCTAATATTGAGTTTGAAGAAGTTTGCTGTTATTTTTAAAACAAACTTTTGACGCCTAAGCCAAGAAGTTCTTAACAGTAAACCTACCAACTACTTTTCACATACACTTCAGTGTACTAAATATGCCCATAAAAAAAAAGACGACAAAGGAAGAATCTTAATAAATTAGCCTTTTGTACTCCTAGTATGTGTTCCACTCACTCACAAAGTTTGATGTTGTACTCGAAGTGTGCCTCTCAAGCACACGAACGTTATGCTGCGTTGAAGATCAAACTGTTTGAATTTACAGCGAAACTTTTGTTGAACGGAAATTCATGTACTACTGATTTCAGTAATTGATCGTTATTTTGACAGATAAGATAAAAGAAATGTATTATTGATTATAACGAAAAATTGGATGGAAAAAGTATTGCCTCAAGATAATAGTGTTAATAAATTTACTATAGACGAATGTGAAAGAAATTTAGGAAATTACTGTTTTATGCGATTAAGCTATGACTCCGGTAACAGTCATATCACTCCACCGGCTAAAAGAAAATTATAAACAATTTATACTACAAATTCTCATTTATAAAATGCTTATATCATCACAATAAGAAAATAAGATTAAAAATATATTTCTTTCTGAACGTTACGTACAGTTTCTTGCTTTAAATAAGTCATATATTACACAGCTAGACAAAATCAAAAAATTCCGAGCTACTGAAAGCTTTAACTGAGATAAAGTTCGAGTGCAAAGGGTTAATACATTAATCCGTATGCTGCAATAAAATCAAGGAAATACTCCACAAATACCTCATTTCAAAGCTCTACAATTTTTCAAAGAAACGGCTAACCGCGTTGACAGGTTTAGTGTTAATTTTCCAGCGAACACGTTAACACCCGAGAACAGCGTGGCGCTGAAAAACAATGGATGGTGTGAGAACAAAAGCGAGCAGTTTGTTATCCCACTTCTGAAGTTGTAAAGGATAGAAGCAATAAAACACCAGGAATACTTAGCAGTTTTCGAAAAGCCGTTTAAACTATTACACAGAGCGCAATAACATAAAAGCATCGAACCACGCCTCTTATCAAGATATGTCTTAATTCACCAACTTAGTTTCATATTTTCTTATTTTTCATTTATCCTAAATTTCTATAAAAATGAGTCCTTTAAAAGATTAGCGCTTTTCTTACACGCATTGTCGTTCTAACGATCGGAAATATACTCTATTAAAATCAGATGGAGAAATTATTAAGTATGTAGAAATTGATTGCTCGCTAAGACCATATACACGAGTTATCTTAAAACCAATGAATATATATATTCAGTCTCAAGGAATTACATGTGACATCAGTGACGGTAGCATAAGCATTCCGCGCTGCTGTCCTTTTTACATTACGCGTCACGCTGCGTCGTCTTAACTGCACGTGGAACCCGAAACCCAATCGAAATCGAAATATACCACTCGCTGTTACCACGTCAGAGACGTAGCGTAAACTCTTCCAAGGGTTGGAGCTTAAAACCAACACGGTAACCCAAAGACCCTTGGACCCTGTCCGTCCTACGGATATTAGCGGGTCACTGCAATTATTCTTCCGCGAGCGTGCGAAGAGGTCATCAGGTCGGGAGGAGTATATTTGCACGGTTCCGATTCCAGCGCAGTAATCACTGAGGAATCGGCGAGGATCGATGGCCCCAAGATGATCGTTCGACATCTGGGATTTACTACGAACGTGTCGTACTTTATAACGGTACGGGAGGAAGCCGGAACGAGGAGTAAAGTTGTTCCAGTGCTGGGGCGAAGCGAGGGTGAATGAACGTGTCCCCGACAGATGTACTGTGACATGGATGTCGCTATAATCCGCTAGCTTTCTGTCTCTCCTTGTCGTATCTTTTTTTTTTTTGTGAATGCTTCGAGAATTATTTGTTGGAAATTCTGAATGAAACGCTGGGTGTTTGTTTAAATTTGTGAAGATTTTTATGAATTGTTATTAGCCTGAAATCACGCCTTCGGGATTGTGTAATTTGGTAATGTACTTACAAGGCTTTAGGCCGTTTGGGAATTCAGAATTATGTGTTGTATTTAAGGAGAAACGAGCGTGTCGTTTATAGATGTACTGTGATATGAATTTCAGTATAATCCTGTAGCTTTCTCTCTTCCATTCCTCGATTTTATTAGCAGATCTTTCAGGAATGATTGACTCAATTGCCAAATAATACAAATTAATTATCTGAATTTGTGTAGCTTCTTAGAAATAAATATTAATATAATGTTACTATCGAGAGCTACGGTAATGCAGTGGATAGAAGCTCGGACTTCCACGCAGGAGACCCTGGTTTTTCATCACCTCTGGTTTTTCCATGTGATATGTATACTGCATCTCTAGTGGTTCATAACCTTCCTTAAACGGTAGATCTTAGACCAAATGACCTTAGCAGTCGGTGCTGAAAACGAATAAACAAAAGTTATCTAAAATACAGTCCATTTTATTAAGAACCAAGATTGTGTATTGTATTCGCCAAAGAAGAAATTTAGGATCCGTATTATACTTAGTTTCTTGAAGCCAGGTTATTATCAATATTTTTACCAATGATCGTTGCATTTTAAACAAAACGTGAAAGAGCATCTTCGTTTATCCCAGTCCGTGTCTTTATCCGTCTGCATCAAACTGAATAACATAGTAAACACTTTAATGGTTGATATTTACCGTAAATAAGTACCTTGCGTATCCTTGCGCGACAAAATAAACAGCCACCGCGGAAACGCAGAAAATAAATCGTGCAAAATATATATCCGAAAGAGGAACAGTCCGCTTTCTCAAAACGGAACGAAATAGCGAAACGAAATAAACAACGATCGCAAGCCTAAAGCGATTCATCGTGATTTTCCCCCTTTCTCTCAAAAGCAAGCCAATAAACCGAATTTCGCAACGTTCCACATTTTCTCTGCACAACTATGACATATAGGTGTACGCGCGAGTGACAGGTCCGCCAGACTTGGGAGAAACGAGCGGGTTTAATCGGGGTAAATATGTACGTCGAAAAACGAAACAGCAACCGACCATACTTTTCGATCCATCCGATATATCCGTCAGCCCATCGACGGTCCGGCCAGAAAATAAAGTTGCGCGCCGTGCCTCCCAGACGGATACTTTAGATTGGAGAAACTTCTCCGCTTCTCTCTCTCTCTCTCTCTCTCTTTCTCATTCTCTCTCTTTCTCTTTCTCTCTCTCTCTGCACCCTCTCTCTCCTTCTCTCTCCCTCCCTCTTCCCCCTTTCTTTCGTACTCTCTCTCCACGCCTGTCGATGATCGGGCACGATCGATCTTACCAGCGAAACTAATTACGTACGAAACGGGCTGGATAAGGATAAGCTGCCCTCCCCGAGTTAATGGCAAATCGGCGTTGTAGATTATGCGTCTGTCGTTTATTACCACGAATTACGCGCTAGATGCGCAACGCGCGATACGCGGAGTCGCGATCGAACCCCGAGAGTAATTATAGCCGGGACTTTTAGTTAACTCACCCCGCCCGCGCTCTGCTCTCTCCCCGGAGGTGGGAGTGCGTTCTAACGCTTTAAGTGTTTTATTTAATTTCGATAACGCGCGTTTGTGCGCCTGGTTATTTGTGAGGGATGTCGAGTATACTCGAGGAGTGCAAAGTAAATGCAACACTTGAAACTGTCTGAATAAAATGAATAACGAGGAAATTTCGCGAGAGCAAAGATACGCGGGGAAAAAGTAAAAGGGGAAGCGGAAGAACAGAGAGTGGAAGCAAAGGTATGAAAGTTAAGTACGGAAACAAACGAATATATTTAATAGCTAATCATCTAATTAGTCGATACCTTCGGTAATAAAATATGAAAAGAAAGTAAATAGCGTTTTTTAAAAATTGAGATAAATTACAATAAAATGGTAAAATGCTCATGTGTTGTTTTTTATTCAATTCATATTTTTATTGCTGAATAATCCATGAATCTTCGCATATGTACCCATGCATATTTCGTTTGTTTTTTTAGATCAAATATTTTCTTTATACGGTGTTTTCTCTTGTGCTCAAATATCCTACATTACCTAACAATCACGAATATGTTTTTCGTATTATCCAATTTTTACTTTAACCAGGAAATATACAATTTTATGTCATAAGTATACTAGTCGGATTATAACTAATGCTTTTTTTTCATGACGAGTGTACTGTATATAAACGTCGAACGGATAAATTGGTTTGAAATTCGTTCGTGAGTCACGCATTAATTTCCTCCTTGCCTTTTCAAAATTTCAACCGTTTTTCCTTTGCGTATTTCTCTTCCCTCTGCACTGTGCAGAAATTGCGATATGCGAATGCCGTCGACTTTCTGCGATATGTTCGACCGGTATTCTTTTTTTTTTTCGTCCATTTCCTGAGCGTCTGGCGCGACATTTAATTTTGCGCGCGATATGCGAACGGAAGTGTGTGGGGGTAAAAAAAATTAATTTCGTTACGCCGACACAAAGAGAACAGCGCGTCGCGATAACACGAGGCGGCTGTTCTGCCGCTGTTGTTCAATTTTCCATTATGTATGTAAATAAGAGAAGGCGTGCGTTGTGGGGCTGCGCTATCGTCACGCCACGAGATAGAATAGAAGCGTATTGAGTACAGGAGTGACACGTTCTTTTTCCGACTAAATGGATTAACTCTGCATGATATAAGTATACGTGGTCAGTTTGTACGCCAAAAAAAGCTGTGCAATTTTATAAAGTGTATTATTATCCTCCAGTAAATATCATTTCTGTTCCCGTGTGAATTTATAACGACCTTCGCGAATTAGTTCGCATAGTTATTAATGCTTAACCGTAATTATTGGCCAAGAGTAACTCATTTAGTGGAAGCTGTTCATTTTCCGCTCATTATGTGCCAAATAACTCGTTATTTGGAACGTCTCGATTTTCAGCAAAACGAATTAATCAAAATCAATGATTCGATAAACGCGTACGGTGAAGACGCCTAAAATATTTCCTTGTTCTATACTGTGACTACTGAGTAGTCCTTTTGAACCCTCTTTCTATTGTTCAAGTATTCCTAAAGATTAATAAATCTTTAATTAATTTTAGGCCACGCACTACGTGGACAATAATTATTGACTTTCTCACACGCAGTGTCATTCTGACGATTAAAATTTATCTTGATCATAACCAGATGGAGAAATTATTATACTAGAAGTGTGAGATGTGACTACTCGATAAGACCATATCCACGAATTGTCCTAAGTACGTCACGAGCAAGAAGGTTAGGACTTCCTAATGTATACATACCTCCTTCTGCTTCCAGTCTTACAATTTTCTCATTTTTATCAACACCTTCGTTGAGTTCCTCGTCGAGTTCTACATGGTTAACTCTTCAAATTTCTCGCCCCTTTTCATCGTCTCGCCTTCCCTCGCTATTTTAAGGAGAAACAGCCTGTTCAATTCTCAAACATATTCACAGGCGTCTCGAAGACTCATGACCACTATAATGACAATACCTACTCTTCAAAGGAGTCACAAATCAGTCGAGGAGGAGGTTTTCTAGGGTACTCGTCGGTGCGGTGATAGGATCCTCGAGTCCTCGGCAAATAGAATCGTACATCGATTGCGCGTTGTTCTTATTTCCCCGTGTACCGTTCGCGATGTTACAAGCGCACACGTAGCCACACTCGATGTGGCTTAACCTCCAGTCTCCAAGGACCCTACATCATCGGCGTCCGTGCAGAATAAGAAGATGCCACGGAGTGGTTTCCGGTTGGGCATCAGCATGCCGGAAATCTTTCGTACGCACGATATCGGCCTTAACGCCTAACTATCGCGAGTATGCGGTTGCACGCTTCGAATATCCTCTCTCTCTCTTTCTCTCTCTTTCTCTATCTCTGGCCCTCTCTTTCTCATTCGATATCCCGCCTCCCTTTCACCCCCTTCGCCCCCCTCTCTCTCTCTCTCTCGAGCGTAGTTTGCGGTACCCAGGCAGGTTCGACCGGAGGATACACGTCGTTCGTATGCATGCGTACGTATATATGCCGTGTACTTCGCAAATTAGCACCTTACACGAGCATACAAATAAGTCACCTCGCCACGTGTACCAACCCAACCTACTTGATCGCTCCCCCTCTCGCCCTGCCCCTTCGAATCCGTCCTCCTTCCTAGTCCAGCGGAGGGCCCTCTTTTTCCCTCCGGCCCGTCGCCTGTCCAAGGGCTAAGCCAGAATGCCGAAGGATGCGTGACCTCCGCTCACTTTATGGCGGATCGTTAATACCACCGCTGCTTTCCTGGCGAGCGGAATGACGATGGCGAAACGCAGCTCATCACTGTGGAAAACCCTCGGGGTTAGGACGAAGACGGTGCTTTCCTTTGTGGTTTTACGTGGAGTATCGTCCGATATCCTTGTTAACGGTGCACCGCGATAATCGTGGGTGTAAATGGAGGAGCTCTTCATCGTTTCGGTATTTTTGGTTGTGGGGAATGACTGGTTAATTCATCGACATAGAGTGACCAGTTGGGGTCGTTATTCGTTTCATGTGTCAATGTAGACTTTGACGAGTTTAACTCGTCGAGAGCTGTTTTCGGTGGCGCCGTGTAGTGCATTGTTAGATTACTCGGTTGTTTTACTCGTGCGTCGATTCTGGTTTGTTTACAATATTTGAGATACCCCACCACTCCACCTTCTCAAGAGTGCTAATAACGAAGTTGTATCCATGAGTCGGTAAATCAGAAAGAAGCAGGTTGAAAGATGTATTTGGTATCGCAGTGATCTCGTACCCAGAAAGCCATACTAGACGATATTTGAGTTTAGTAAAAATTATAAATAATTGTTTTACATTAACATTATATATTGATCTGGTTAAATGTTATATAACAAGTAAATAGGTGAAATTTAGGATCTATCGGCATGAAGTATATCGATCAGATAAACCATACAAAAACAATGAATTAAGTAAAATGTAAAATAATGATTGAAAAATAATAATAAAATAATAATAATAAATAAAAATAATAAAATAATAATTGTAAAATGTTATACAACGAGTCAAATTTCAAAATAAAACGTTCTCTTACTTAGTTTGCATATAACTGTTCGGTTGAGTGAAAATAAATACATTTCTTCGCACGCATCATATCGTTTTATTTGTGTGTCAAGGAGTTAAGACAGCCTATAGGTTCGTCGATCGTGCATTTTGAAGCGTAACTTGAATATATGCTGTAGTTTGAATTGAGTGGTGTGTAACAGGCAGGGGCGAATTTACAATGCAGGGTTCCCAAATGAACATGGAACAAACCGTACCACTTAGATCAGTTCATCTTTGTTAGCGGTATTAAATTCTGTATTAGTTCTCACGGGCTGTGAGGTTCCTTAGTTAATATTAGGTTATACCAAAAGTGTCTTTCGAAATATGCACGCAGCTGTTTTATCGGGCAAAAAAAAAACCATGAAATTGAATCTGTCAAATGCTGTAGTCTTTATCTTCAGTCGTCCTCTAGCTGTATACATAATTCAAAAGAATAATATAAAACAGAAACGTTGTGCATCTATTACTTCTTCATAAAGCGAAAGTAACTTTTGGGACAACCTAATAGTTGCTCGTAATTAATACTGTAAAACAATCTACAATCTGCTAAATATATTTAAAAAGAACGAAGAAGGGAGGTAATAGCGATTAGCAAAGAAAGTATCATAACATTCTTTTAGAATTTATGATGGGAGCACTGAGAACGATCACAAGGAAATAATGACTCGTTTAACTAATTTAATTAATACCACTCCTTCACAGACTCTTCTTAAAGTACAAAGGACAAGAGGTCTGTAAAAAATATATATTGCCACGAACCCCTGAATGTGTAAATCGACCACTGATAATGGGCGAGAATATTTTGTAGCATAAAGATTTTAACGTGCACCTTTTTTCTTTTTATTTTTTTTTAGTAAATTTAAAGGCGTCGACAGCTTAGGTCTTTAGCCTGAACGCGCACCTTTGTTTGTTCTCATAGTTCTCCAGACTAAATCTTTATAATCGACGTTCTCGAATGTTATTTCTTCCTACAACTTTCATCTGTAATGAGAACAATTATGTCGTTAAATATGTAGGTACTATTTAATTGTTGTTAAATTTATTGACATAGGTGATTATACAGGTTATCTATGTAGTGCCCAAAGCACTTTTGAATTCTTCGCACGTCTTTCCTTTGCTTTGTGTTTCTTTCTAACTCATCGACGTTGATTATTGAAGCAGTTTAAAAACTGTGGCTTAACCTGGGCTTTAAACTATCGAATATATGGTATTCCTGTCACGTGAGAAAATCCAGGCCTGATTCCTCTTCCTGGATACTCAAACTTTCATGAACCGTGTTCCTACTCTTGCTTTTAACCTTTGCCTTCGATCAATGATTAAACGACGCGGGAGTATCCTTCTCCGCGCAGAAATTTTATCGGAAACCTCGATGGTTATTGGTCCTTAACCGAAGAAACTAGCGAGATGGTTTTGTAAGTGAGTCGTAACCGCTGGGAATGTTTGTAGATGGGACATAAATGCTGGAATAATTTCCGCGCAATGAATCGTTTAACAAGCCCATCTCCCCACTAAATGTTTAATTTTATCCGCCCCCAGGCGAAATGATTGATGCACACATTAACGCCCGGTTTTATCCGATTATTAAATGAAGCCAACGTGGAAAAATATGATTTATGGAATATGAAATACTTCAAAATTAATGACAGTAAAAGGATATTCGTGTGTGAGTAATCGAAGATTATATTGCGAGCGTTCATTGTACCGACGTACATTTCTGTATCCGAAGCGTGGCACTTTATTTTTGAAGATAGGCACTTTCCATGGAGTTCGCATTTGAACTACTTAGGATTTAATGTACCTTTTAACGCACATTTCCGGGAATCGGAAAATGCTTGGATATATTCGTTATTAATGCAAATTATTCACATATATCCCAGTTAAATATGATTTTCACGTACCAGCATGTCATCATTTTTGTTTCTAGTATTTTTGATACGCTGACTACATTTTTATCTGAAGTATAAAAACCTACTTTTAAAACAATGAGCGTTATCAATGTATCTCTTTTGATGTTGAACAACTTGGTTACGGTTTACTGCCAAATGCTTCATTTCCGGAATAATTAATATTAATCAACTAAAATTGAATCCAAATATGCACACGAAGATATAAGTTTGTTCGCGCATAATAAAACACGACGAAATAAAATTCCGTAATATAATTATCGACACACAACCCAGCATATCCTCTTTCAATGACAGCCAATTCTTTAAACCTCTATTTCCAACGTCCACATATCATTCCATCCGAAGCGCAACAAATCATTTTAAAAGCAGGGATGCCCTGGGAATTTCATTTGGAATCCATCTAATCCATCTGCTAAATTAGCAAGCAGCGCAGAAGGCTGCGTGCCTCGCTGCAGGCTGTTATTTGCGGCCACCGAAAGGACTTACACCTGATTGAACTTTGATAGCTCGCAATCTCATTGGAAGAGAATGATGGAGGGACCGTCTCTAAATGTTCGACGAAGTGGAAAGCGTAGGAGTAGGATTTGGGTCGGAAAAGATTTTTATATTCCCATCTGAAAATGTGCCCAAATATCACATCTCATTGTGCTGAGATTGTCCGCTCGGTGAAACGGCCCTTTTCGTCTGATTCTCGATAAACTACGCCCTCCTCGATTCTGGAAATAAAGTGGGACAGGCAAGGGTACTTATGGATCTATCGAATAATAGTTGGGAAGACCGTTGTTCTTGGGGATGTCTCGAATCGTACATAACCGGCGCCAGCGTTGGATCGATAAAAAGTGCAGCTTAACTGGTCAAGAGCCCTGGAAACTTCCGGTTGACCTTAGGACTCTAAGTCTGTAACTCTACGGAAACTGGGGAGCGGTAACGATGTACTATCGTTCTTGTCAGGCCGGGTGTTATTATATTCTGGCTTCGAAGGAGGCCCGTGGTATCGCGCAAGCATCGTATTCCAACCACGGCCAATGCAAATGCGATTGTATCTGCGATCTGATTTTAAGGATAGCCCTTTTTCTGTTTCAGGTACGTGCGCTTGAGCGACTCATTTATCCGAACGCTTCGGGACGAGGTATGATTACTTTGGATAAACGATATTTATGTTTTGAGATATACGTTGATTTAGACGCAGCCTGGCAATTGAAGTGTATAAAAGACTTTGTTGAAATGAATCTAAAGAATTAAGATGAGCGTTTATTAAATGATTTTTGAGTCAAATATCGCACCAGCGGCTGATTGAATGTATCTTATGATATATATATATATGGAGAGTGAGATAAATTCCTCTAAGACTAAAACATGTCAAACAACAGAGCGGTATCGATCAAGGATTCCACTACTCTGCATGAGTTACTCGTCTTTCGAGGGTGAACATTATAAGCATAATAATAACACAGCTGTTTACGTTATCACAAAATGACGATCGCCTGAATATTCCGCGTGAACAATGATAACTAGCAATCAGGAGATATTTCATTTTATTAGCCAAAAACCCAAAATCTATTCTCTGTAAGAATCTTATTTATTGCATTCACTGCTTCCATTGTAAAATTTAAACACATAAGAATTAACAAGTCAAAAGCATACCAAAGTGCACAGCTATTCTACTGACAACGGGTCAGCATGCGATTATTGCAGAAAATACGGATGCAACATGCATTCAATATAAAGGAAGGAATCGCATTTTATGCTTGTACTGGTAAATAAAAGAGAAGAATAATTAGAAGAAATAATTTGTTTATGTATCTCATAATATTTGATAGGACAATACAGTAAATTCTATACCGAATACAAGCGATATGAGCTCGAGTTCAAGTCCCAGCGATCGAACTACAATATCGATGAGAAGCGAGCGACTGTAAATTGGTATTAGTGAAGTATCGGTGTGAGTCAGAAGTGATTTCAGTTCAGAAATCGGTGTCCAGTGATGCAAGGGTTGAAATGTTTTCGGGTGTAAAACAGTACTAGAGAAATGCTAAGAATCGTATTCGCAGTAAAATACCTCGCGCGATGACAATTTGACGGGGAGAAATTCGAGGAAATTTCATATTCTCAGGCAGACTTTTTTCCCGTTCGACTTTCGTCCCTTTTTTCTCTGCTCATCGTCGAGGATCATTGACCCGTTAAGCCCTGCGCTTCGAGAGCGATCAACGCCGATGAAATCCGCCATGCTCGCATAAATTCTCGGCCACGTAAGTTTCGCGTTAAGGCGCCTCGTAAGTTTGCGGACAAATATGCACAATTTTGGCGCAGCGCGTCCTCTCATTTGTAATCATGAGCCACGATGCCCAGCCGCCGTTTACTTTTTCTCTCGTAACCCCACCCACGGATCCTTCCTTCAGCTCGTTCCACTAAAGTACACTTTTCTCGCGCCAAGCTAAACCGCCTCCCTCCTGCAGGTTTTGCACTCCAAATTCACCTTTTTGCATTGGAAATTCGCATTTTGTACTTCAAATTCATCCTCTCGCAAATCTGATTCACGCTGTCGGAAATCAGGTCTCTTTTTATAGAAGGAATGTTGTCAAAAATCAAATTTTGTGCCGGGAATATTTTGATTAATTCCTTAAACAATAATCGCTTTGTTGCATCATACTGTTGCAACTGTTACTTCTGCAGATTGTAATAAATATTTAATGATGATCTATATAAAGTTGCGCAGCGCAGTAACAGGAGAGCCATTATATTTAAATGAATTTGTATATGCGTATGAGCATTTTTTTTAATTTACTTTGCCGTTTATATGTTATTTTGTATTTTCCTATTTTCAAGTATTATTGCACGCGATCAAATTTTTGCATCGGAATAATAGCTTCGCTTCAGATATTTTTACATTGCAAAAGGATAAAGTTGATTTACACAAGGGGGATTTTGAAGTGCGAAAGGGTGAATTTGTAGTACAAAACTTGTATATGATCTATACATCATTCTATGTAGGATATTCCGCCATTAACGACATAGCCTTCCTGTTCGAGACTCGTGAAAAAATCGCCGAGCGATTTTCGCGAAATAAATTTCTTAGGATCATCGATATTTTTTAATATCAAGCAGGCGTTGATAATAAGTGAATTCTTTTTATATTCTAATAAAATGTCCTTTTTTTCTAATAAGTATTTTATATTTTATATTAAATCATAAGTGAACCCTTTGAGTATTTCTCCGCCGTTTGACGATAATTTTTACGCTTTTGAATTTTGAATTTTTGAATATTAAACTTTTGATTGACTTTGGAATGTATTAAATTAAAAAAATTAAATTTTGGAATTTCAAACTTATGATTGAAGCAAACTTGCATTCCTGTAATAGTGAAATAAAAATACATCTTTTGCGCACGAATCTCCAAATTTACCTGAAATAATTGGACCGTTTTAAATTCGAATAAAGCATATCCTAAAACGAAGAGTATCGCATGTTCTAAAAATTATCGACGACCATCGGCGACGAACGTATCCTTTTAAAAAGCAATTACATCTCATTTCCCTAATATCGAACGCCAGCGTACCTTTCGCTCGTAAACCATAAAAAATTCAGAGCTTTCCGCGTAACGATCTGATAACTTTCTCTACCTTATCGGTTATTACATTTTCGTAAAGCGGGAAATTCCACTTAAGCCCTCGAGTATTTTCACCGATGGGAATGCCGGAGCGGGAATGTAGGGACCCTTTCAGTTACGCTAGTGATTTTGAGCACTCTCCTCTTCCTGCATTACCCTATCCCACCACGCTAAATATATTCCGTGCTGCACAAACAAATTAGAATTTATTGCATTCCCGCGGCATCCTTTGTACCGAAACGCCACGGTAACAATGCTCATTAAGAGTTCGCCTGGAGGGAGACCTCGTTTAAAATCCTTTTCGGCCGCTAAAGAAAGGTCGTTTAACGCGAGACCTTAATTTACACTTTCCATCGTTGTAGCCAGGGCCATCGTGTATTTTATGGGAAAACTTGCCCGGCAACGTTGGAAAATGCTGAAAAAGCTTCCGGTATTTCCCTGCTTTTCTAAAAGTGGCCGTTAAGATGGAATTTAAACTTGAAGGGACGGTCCCATTGCGCGCGGCTCATCAGGCCGGGTAAGAGTTTCTCCCCCCTTCGCTTAAATTTGTACTCATTACGCCGAATTTATATCACAGTCTCTTTTTCAGTTTCCACGCCGTTATTTCGTTACACCGCCAAATAAGTGTTTCCTCCCCTGGTGTGCCTCTCAGAGGGACGAGAGCTTGACGATACGAGCGTATTGAAAATTATCGCGAGATTATGGAAGCTCTCTCGCTGTATCCAACTTCTCACGAATCGCACGCAGGCGCGTGGAGAATATCGAGAGGAGTTTCCAGCGTAAGGCTCGATTCTGCAGCTGCGTGGGAGGAGGGATGAATTATTGTTAGGCCTTCGACCGTGTCGCGGCTGCGCTACTAAAACATCGTCGCGTTTGCTAATTCGTTACGCAAAGCAACAGTCCGGCATCCCCTTAATTAATATCAGTTTGTTGAAGAGAAACGTCCGCGCTGAGGTCCCCTTCCCCTTCCATTACGAACGTCTTGAGTGGTCTGCGATTGTTAGGTAAATTTCGCCTGCTTCTACCGGCCTGTTACGCCTCGCCCAAGAACCTCTTATAGAAGACACGAATTCAGAGACGCCTTTAGAATACGGCCCTGATGGATTGCTTTATATAAGTTCTGGGCAAATAACGGAAACCGCAGCGATATTTAAGGGACACTCTTATCGCATGCATACTGTGTCCATAATTCTACACGTTCGTGTTTTTCCTTTGCAAACTTTGACGTTGGTGCGTATTTTGTACGACATATCCTTTGTTAGAAGAATAACATCCACTCTTATGTTCCAGGAATAAACTACACTTTTGACTGCATTCTGAATTTTACGCAGTATTTTCCTTGGCATACCGTAGCGCCGTGTTGTCCTTTTCTTTGCAAATTTATTCGCTGGTATAACACGTACGTTGCCATAGTTTATTTATCCTGCGTACATTTTATACCGAGCGAATATATTTATATCTTTATGTCGGACCGAATGATGTATAAAATGGGGCTCTACGTGATTTGTTATGAAAGAAACAAGAGAGAGGTGTGAAAGATATTTTTTCGTTCTTGGCCTGGTTTTCAGGAAAAGCGAGTTTGAAAATCCACTGCGTATTTACGTCGCTGCGTCAAAATTATGGTACGTCGAGCGACGTACAACGCATATTATGGGTGTAAACAATCTTCGCGCGGAATTTAAAAGTCACTGGGTTGGAAAAAACCAAGAAAATTTTCATCTCGACGCACTTTCTGGTCCTGTAACTCACCGTTCTAATGTCCGAGCGAAAACTGATCGTTTAGCGTTTTAAACCCTTCTTTGTAAATGCAATATGTATTATACGTTGCGTAGATACGTAGCGGATTTTCGAAGTTGATTTTCTCAAAAATGAATACGAGAATGAACAAATTTTATAGTATATTATTTTGCTTTTTTTTCGTGAGGAAGCAGGCGATACTTTACGTACTATTTGATCGAATCCTATATCTGTTGACATAAGGTACCGTAATCATGTCCTGACGACGCGTTCTCGAATACGAACGAAAGCTTGGAAAATTAGAAGTAGTTAGACGTGAGAGGTGATTAATCAGTATTTGATGGCTGCTCGAAGCGAGATAACGGTTGGCCGTGATGTATTTCTGCACTATGGGCGACATACGTTCGCACTTTCATCCCCGCTAAGACGCATAGCAATATTTTAATCGGGGACCTTGAAATTTTACACTTTACGCGAAATCAAGGAAAATGAAAGGAGCGACCTTGCGCGTAGAAACGTAGGATGTGAAACTTTTCGCTGAGGTATTGATTCGTAAATAATAGGTATTTTATGATCAAATCATATCAAGTATAATATAAATAACGAAGCTCCTCGCAATAAGATCAATATGCAGAAGTTGTTTTGTAATTTTACTATCGCAGAATTTTCGTGCGTGTTAAAGTTAAGGGAGTGGTTATCGAACTAGCTACCGTATACAAAGGCCCTTTGATGCGAATGGCTATGTCAGAGAATCGGTGCGCTTCTATTCCGAAGCTTTTTTTGCATCGTGTTTTAATTTCCAAGCCTCAGATTTCTCCCTCCCCCCCTTTTTTTTGTATCGATTTAACAGTTTGGCCGGAACATTTTTGTACACTGTATATTTGTACCCTTTGATGTTATCCGAGATGCGGGATACGCGGGGCAATTAACGAATTCACGGGAACGAATTTTGAGCTGCTAATTCCACGGGTACGTCGGCCGTGATGTTTGAAAACGAATTTTGTGCGGTTCGACGAGCCGGCCTTGCCCAGTTGTGTGCTCGCGTAATTACATTTACATTTCATTTAAATCCACTCGGAATATTAGCAGGCGGAGCAGGCATCACTGAGTTTATCGAGGGAGAACTTTGCCATGAACTTGTGTACAACTTTGCTAACGCTAGTCACCCGATATGCGCGACCTCGTTCTCTTTAATGTGTCTCAGTTTTATCCTCTGCCCGCTTATTACCTTGACCCTCCATTGTTCCTTCGTTATTCGTTTAAGAGCGTACCTATTTATTTTAAAGCTGCTCGTTTGTTAATAACACCACCGTTTTCGAGTCGTTGCGCTTACGCGATCGGTTTATTAAGCTGTTTGCAGGAATGAAAATGTGAAACTGCGTCTTTTATTTCTTCAAAATTCTTCCTTGCTTGACTTTTTTTTGGAGAAAAGGGAAATATTGTTTTATCGAACTTCAAACGTTTATGGTAAAAGAAAAAAGAGAAGAGTTTCTTATTTTTGTAGTAAACAAAATTTTTTGAAGAATATTGTAGAGTGTTAATAATATCGTTATTTAGGATTGTGTATTTGTGTTTATGCGTATATGTGTCTATCTTGAGAATGCACAAAATGGTGATATCATTTTAACCTTTCTAATGAAGTTTGATGAAACTGATAACACTGAATGACTTATATAGTAAAAATTAACATGAGTTAATTAAATTTTTATGAACAGATTTTCATATGTCGTAATTTCGGGTTAATTTTTCCGCAGTTCATATTTCCGTTGTCTACAATTCTATTCTCGATCGACTTCTCAATTTTATCGTCTATCGAAGTAGTTGTAACTGTTCGAAAAGTCTGAAGTTTGCTAAGAAGTTCCTCCAGTAGTCCACATGCTATAATCCATGGTATAATCCAAGTAATAATCCAAGATATCGTATAATCCATCTTGTAATCCAGGTAGTTGACCTTACCGAAGTCACACTTTGTCGGACGACTAGTATCGTATATACCTTACTTTTTCGTCTACGACGAAAACTATGCACTTTCATATTAGTATCATTACACGCGGTTGCATTTACACTTCTACCTACCTACTGTATATTTATACGTTTATATATTTAATGAATAATCGATCCTAAGAAGTAAATCTTCCAAAGTCTCCCATCAACATAGATTTATCATCCGTACATTGAGACGTATAAGAAAGGCTCATCTATAAAATCCACTTTATCAAGTTTATAAACCAACAGTAGCGAAATGTACATCGTTTCTCAATCTTGACAAAATTCTGTAATTATTACTCGTACGATGCAGAGGAGGATTAATATCAACATATAAATCGTCAAAGGATCTCTGTAATTACCGTTGGCACATTCGGATATTCGAGAAATGATTGTACGAGAGGGGCCTTGTTCTACTAGAAGCAATTATAACTCCGTGAAAAGGGAAAATGTCCGGTGCGCTCAACTACTCCCCCTTTTTACGGTTTACGGGTAGTTTAGATGTCATTGTTGCAGCGACACATTCAGCGAGGCGCACCTGCCGCAACGACGGAAGTTTGTTCACTGCTTTTACTGCAAACGATGCATGACATTACGAGTGTTTTGTAGGTAACGCGTATGTACCGGATCTCACTAACCGTTTCTCACGTCTATTTCCACAGTCGGCGTACGAAGATTTTCCGTTCTCGAAAAGATATTCGCGGGAATATTCCCAGTGTGGATATGTGCAGCGCTCTCTCTCTCTCTCTCTCTCTCTTCTCTCTATCGGCTCAGATCTGAGTATTTTACTCGTCCTTCTGTCAGAATTATCCGAAGACAAATGGCACGTTTCTGAAGTGCTAACCTTGTTAACGTGAAAACGTTTCAGGAAATATTCTCAGTGTTGTGCGTGCGTTCTGTAGGAGCAATTAAAATTGTCTTAGCGATCATTGAAACAATGGGATAAAAGTTCATTGTTGAGTTATCAAGTATTTCACAGACGACTATAATAGGCGGAACATTTTTTTAGACCAACCTTGATCTCAATCTGAGGAGGTTATTTTATCATTTACGTTTCAGATATGGTAAGTTACAAATTTGGTGGTTTTTAATACGTTTTCATGGGAATGGGATTAATATCATACTAAGTCGGTATGAAAAGTGGTGACATTCGAGAATACAAAATGTAATCGATTTCTCGAGGCACAATAAAATTTGTATGGCCACTTCCTATCCGCTAGTGCAGTGTTTTAAGGATATCATTAGGTCGTTTAAACATTTTTTCTAGAAGTCTGATCAAAGATCTCTAAACATGTACGTCGTATCGCGGTAAAAATATAATCAGCGCGGGTATGGATGGAATAATAATAATTGATCGTAGTGGAAACAAAATCCACTCTGGTAACGAGGATAAATTTTGTCGATAGGTATTTAATAAAACAATCAAACGAACGAAACACGCCCTCGATCTTCCCTCCAAATTTTTGCGCCCCCTCGTCATGCTTCGGATGCTTAACATTTTGTACCAGACATACGGTATGTGCGAGCATGGATTTAATATCAGGGCATTTTACGTGCCGATCGGGAGGAACATCGTGATATGTATGGGGTTAAGTGTCGTTCTATTTTATTTAAAGACCACTGCCACGAACATCGAAATGAATGGCGTTATATCGTCATTGCAAACAATGGAGGGAGAATTATCAAGCAGGCTTTTACCACCTACCAAATGGGCTCTTCTATTGTCCCTGGCAAAAAGTGCCCTCTTTCTCTTTCCCTCCTTCTCTCATTGCTTGATTTGTAGAGACCTCCTGAGAAAAGTAAGATTTAATTAAAAAGTTGAGATTACATTTTGCCAGAACAATGTGGAGTATTCCCGTGCCGCTGAATATTCTTGCGTGGAGCACGGCTTAATTAACTTCAGGAAGAATGAGCTTCTATCTTCGCGGATTATTGACGCGTTCCGCCTTTATTTCCGATACATTTACCATCCGTAGGAATGTTGTCGTCGTAACAAATGGCCGAACCGAAAAAGGTGTGAAATCTTGCTAAAAACCAGTACAAGAGTTACAGTATTTCTACATTTAAATATATTATATAAACGAATGTATAACCGCAGTTGTATGTCGTTGTTATAAGAGTACAAGAATTGTAAATTAATCTTAAATGATAAATTTTGTGATTAGAAACCGCTTGGCTATCGCAAAGTGTAAAACACTATATCCAAAGTATATCGATACTAATTACTAAGTGAAAGTACAGTAGCAAACTCTATTCGACATCCTGACGAAGGATCATCAAATGCAACCGAAAAACTGAACAATCCTAAACTTTTGAAGCACATAACAAACAACCAAAAGCTACATTGGCACGAATACCAATCGTGAGAATCCTTAATTTTTCATTGGATTTAATCGATCCGAGAGGATCGATCGAATATGTTATACCAGACAACATTACTCGAACGCAAGTAAGCAAAATTTGTTTGGCTCGAGTAGCTTAATATATCTATCTTACTTCTTTTATCCTCTTTTCCCTCTTCTTTTTTCCCTCTTTAAGTCGACATTCCGTTCTAAATCCATCCGTCATTGTTCAAGATTCAGAATGATAAACGTCGCTTAAATTGCTGAGAGCAACACATTTTCCACCAGGCGCAGCCTTTCAAACACATTGCGCCCATTTCCATTTCCCAATGCATTGCGCTCGAGGAAAGGTTTAAACAGACCAACGCGAGAATCAATCCATCTAGAAAGTACGGTAGACAAAGTACAGCGCCAAGTGTGATTAGCATTCAAACGGGCGTTACCCAGCAGCTGAATGGCGACCATTCACGACAATTTACACCAGCGAACGCAGGACCGGCCGCGATCAGAAATCCCGCCGGTTCTCCCTGCATTTTGCCACGCTTCGAAATTTATCGGCAGAATTTACGACGGTTGTCCCGGCAGAATCCGGCATTACGTATTTCTTCCCGTAAAACCGCGGCACGGGCGCAAAACGTGGAATCGTCGAGCTGCACGACATATTTTATGCCCCGGACTTTATTACGGCCCGCTCTCTCGTCACTGCTTTCGAAACTCCACGGCTGATGGCCCGCGCCTTGCGCGATAACAAACTTTGATCTGGGATTTAATCCTTTGCATTTTAAGTACCCAGCTGATTAGCCTTCGGCGCTTTCGAATTCTGGGCCACGCACCGCATGCTTGTCGGCGCCGAGTTAAAATTGCCGTGACTGAGATGCGGGATGACGAGCTGGTTGATTCTGTCCCACTCGGTTGGAGCCTTTATCGAGAGCGATAGCTCGCAGACAACGTCAAAGGGATCATCCCCGCGTTGGAAACGTAATGAGCACGTCCTCCTGCGCTGTGTTGCTTTCTCATCTTGTCGAACTTGCATTTGATTTCTGTGCAGAAATGAACATTTTTGACTTTTCTTAGATAGTGCTGTGTGTAGTGACTGAATTAATGAAGCTCGTCCGTTGCAATTTATTTAATGCAATTTATTGATTTATTCAAACACACACACACACACACACACACACACACACACACACACACACACACACACACACACACACACACACCTGTTGTTTTTATTTAATTGTAAAAGATTACACTGTGCTTGATGTTTCTGGAATAAATATCGAGAAGAAAATCTTGTATGAAAAACTGTGTTATTGAACTAAGTTAGTTTGTTAAAGAAATTAATGCCTTACCTTCTGCGTTAAATTTCATAACATAAGATAAATTCTTTCCGAAGTCTTTAAAGTGAATATTGACAACGTCAATACTCAGTAATTTCTAATCTTCTAATATCTCTAGAACATCATAGGTACACCACATAAAGAACTTCAAGATTAGACGATAAAAGAACATGAATTTGTAAATGGTTAAAAATCAGCATAAATGTTAGAAGTAAGATATAAACACTTTTTGTAATTTTGTACACATTAGAAACTTCTAACCTGTTTGCCCGTGATATATCTAAGACATATTTAAGACAATTTCGTATATAAATATATCCATTTCCATACTTAAATATTTCGTATTTCGTAGACAATTTCATACTTAAATATTTTCATATTTAAGGCAATTTCTGTAATTTTCCTTGTGAGATTCGAAATAGGTCAAAATGACCCTCTCCGTGAACCTAGAGTTAAACAGAAATTTGTTTCGAGATTCGAGGCCCGAGGATGTTTGCCCAGTACAAGGACCGTCGAGAGCCAATATCGGAAAGCGGCGAATTTCCCGGTATCAGCTGTGAGCAACAGCTCCTAATAAAATATGATATAATCCCGATACCCCATAAAGTTGAACCTCCCTGCGCTATCTCTGGAGTATGCGGAAATCTGGACCGCCCAGTGGCCTCTCCATCCATGCGTGACCCGCAAATATTACCCCCTCGTATTAACCCCGAATGAATAGAAAATATTTCTCTGGGGTGCACTACCTCGCAGCCTATAGCCGGATGGCACAATGTCGGCCATCCGAAGCGCCACTCCGCGGCTAACGACGTCGTTTCCGGTTCTTTCACGCACGGGTAAGTGATGTTCGTGGAGCCTTTATCCGTGGGCAGTGCCATGATAAGCGCCGATATTTATTCGTTTGTTTAAGTTTCGATGTGCATTACGCAAGGTGCTTAACCTGGAAACCACCGCCAAATTTAGAATGTATGGTCGATCATTAGTTTTCGTGGTTTGGTTCAAATTTTCATTGTACTTTGGATTTAATTCTGCTTCAGCGAGAATGCGGTACGAGGGTGGTACGTAAAAGTTCAAAGACTATTGATAATGATTTCTTTGTACTTACGTGTAATTTGTTAATTACCAGTTACATTTGTAATTGGCAAAAAGAATCGCTTTGTAAACCTATTTTAATTGTAGTCATTCGTTTAAAGATATTTCAATTTTATGGTCGTATAAGTGTCAGGTGCAGATGTTCAATAGATGGTATGTGATCATGTCCGCGGATTTATTTTTCGCTGTCGAATACTAAGGTTATTCGATATAGATTTCATTTCTGGAAATAGATGTTTAAGGCAACGCGTACGGGATATGATTTGAAAAATTCTAAAAGTAATAGAGGCCAGAGTAATCTACTGATCATCATAAATTGTTTCCTCGCCACGAACTTTATGGAATTAACAGAATAAATTTTTGCAACAAGGACAAAGTATAGAGCATAAAAACAATTACATTTTGATACTCTGGCTATGTACTTATTCCAAAACATATTCGAATGGAAAGTTCCAATGGCGAGCATTTCAGAAATCAATGCCTAACAGGTGTCCCATTCATCGTCCAGTTGTCGGTTGATCGAAACAAATTATTACATAACATTGCCACCTTTATCGCACTCTGATCATTGCCGTTGAGCAATATAATATTATGAACTTGCATGTCGAGCACAAGGAGAACACTTGTCGGATGCAAGATTATGTACTTGCTTATCGAGTACGGTTGGTCATATACATATGTATGTAGGTCCTCTGTGCCATGACCCGCTGTTTACTTGCGGGCAAAAGTCTTTAATGGTTGAGAGAGCCGGTAATGTCTGGTTTGCGTGTTCCAGGAGGCAGTTGGAATAACTTCATTCAAATACACGCTCGAGCTGCGTGTTGCGTCGATTCTTTGGATCGCGCTATAGCGTCGTAATATAACAACGTACACGCGATTTACACTACTAAATTAAATTTTTAGCAACTCGAGCCTCACGTATCTAACGGGTCGTAATGTTGTTTTTTTTTTTTGAATATGATTCTATCGGGATAGAACACTCGTGCCTAATAGATTGCAGGATTGTTTTCTTGAATATGATTTCGTTCACGATGCTCTATTTCAGGTTTATTTCAGACCGCGGTTTCAAAATTACTCTTAACATGTTATTCGCTTACATTTGTCACTCCGCGTAGCACTTGTGTGCAGATGTTGTGAAGTGTGTTCGTTACCAAAATAAAGGAATAAAAGTAATTATAGAATCAGTTTGTTCAGTATGCTTTTTAAAAAATGGGGATTAAAATTTATTTATTATTATGTGCATATTTTTTTGTCGACAGTTTAATTTTTGAGCTATTTAATTTATGTATATACACATATTTGCCTTTACTGAATTTCTTTGTACTTGTTGTTTTTTTGTTTTGTGATATAGGGTTTATGAAAAATTTTAGCGTTATTATTATTGTGGTTATTAAAAAAGGGTTTTTAGTACTTTCCCACGTGCCAATAATTTTTTCGAACTGCATCTTAAGATATACACTTACTATACTATGATAAACCAGGTCAACCTTCTCTTCGATATTTCTTAGTTATATAACAGAAACGGTGCATCTTATCACTTTTCTCAATATCCATTAGGTTATTTATTTTATTCGTGTGTCAGGTTCGTTTCTGCTTGTTTTAGTCGGTGCCTTACTTTACGTAATAATATATCTAGCGCATATAAATTTCACATTTTATTCTTGTTGTTAGAACAGCCTACATGCCTTTCAGATCGCCCAATTGCTTATTGCAGGCTTCAAGCTGTGAGGCACGAGCACCATTGATGATAAGCTTCTTCCAATACTCTCTTCCGTAACTAAGGCGCCTAGATCTAACAGGTGTTGCCTTACGCTCACTCCCTACTGTGTTTTCGATACGTTCAACGTGTTTCATAGCATCACAAACCTTCTCTTGTCTTTTTGATCAGTGCTTTACTTTGCATACATATGCACCTTTTTTGACTAAATGTCATGGGACATTTTCGTTTTATCAGAGAAGCTTAGAACCAACCATCGTATTTTGGTGGCTTCCAGCTGCGAAATATGTATACCATACATTGATAAGTCGCGTCGTTCACGTTTCCAATGTTTTCTCTATGAAAAATAATCGATGTTGCATCGGTTTAAGAAGCAAACCTTGCTATAGGCTTACTCCCTGTCGAGTTTTCGAACAATTTAATACCGCGTTCGTAAACAATTTAATATCCCTCGACTTTACATAGTTCATTTTGTTTTTCTTCGCCCATGCGTATCGCTGTTTCTACTTTGCTCTCTGAGCGTCTTTTGTATACAATTTCTATAACCTATGTATTTTAGCACAACAATCGAAATACACGATTTAAATCATTAGGTCGGGTTTTGTTGGCATAACGCATCGCGTATCTTGATAAGTTATGCAACCAGTTTCTTTTTTGATGCTAATGACGCGCGAGTAAAAAACTACGATGTAACAAGCATCGTTTCTATCTCACGTCACGACGCGTATCTTACGGTACGACAAACCTTCTGCCGCTTATATCGGGTCACACGATTCTTACCGGTGGTGTAATGCTTGGTTTTCTCCTCGTATATGGATTCCCGTACACGGAGAAGAGCACAATGGCAGATAGTATCGCGCGCGTTTTACTTAGTAGATCTACAATCGAGATGCAGTCGTTGGCAAGTCATTCGTGTGCAGCATGGGAGCACGGTTTATAACCGCCTGTAACGATATTCTCGCGAATGCATGAAGCTCACTTCGCAGTCGCGCCTGAAATTTACACCAGATTACATTTACCGCTTTTTTTTTTTGCGTTGGCTGGGAAATAAAGGACTACGAAGCCCTACGTTCTTGAGCTTCAGCGGGAGGCGAAAACCATGCGGGACCAATTTCTGTCACATATTTATGAGCTCGTTCCACGATTGTAGCGTCACGAGGCTCTCGAGACGTTTATTGCCACGCGGACGCGGAGTTTACATAAATAATTAATGTTTAAGGTCTGTGGACGAAGTGAAAACCTCTGGTATATGCAAAATCACTTTTGTGTCTCTTAAATTGTACTGAATTACACTGCTAAGTTAAAATAGCATCAGATGTATCACTGATATTTCTTTCCGCGGTTGGTTATAGATATCGGATAATTCTAAATATCTGAGTATACTTTTTTTGTAATAATTTTGTTGGTAGGAGTATTTTTCAGCTTAATGGTTATTCCTATGCAAATGCGCACTTACTCTTGGCAGTTCTGTCAAGGGCTATATATAAAATCACAATATAAAAATCATAGTCTGTGCATTCTATGGACGGTCTACAGATGATCGAATTTTTAGAACATCGAAATCATAGCTATATATTTAAGAACTTCATTCGCAAATGTGGGATCTCAGGGTATTTATGACACTTGGTTATCAGAGTGTGCTCTTGATACCCGTTCTCTCCATTATTGCAAAAATAATTTGATGTAGACTCTTCCTAAAGCTGTACATGAGTATCCAGATTTAGCATTGAAAATAAGGACCTATTCATATCCAATTAGAAAACACAATTTTCCTTGTCTTGCTATTTTTTCCTTTTGATTCCAAGTTTTTACGTAGATCCCTTCCTTTTCTCTAATTGTTCCTGAATTCTTTTCGAGCTAATTGGTCGTCAGAGCATGGTCATAAATTGGTTAGCTAACAAATCGCCAAAATAGACGGTCGTTCTAAACACCTCAAACATAACGCTTGAAACGCAAATTACACGCAAATTAAACGCAAATTTAAACGCTATTAATATACATATATATATATTATAATCCAAAGTATCGATGGCTTCGGTGAAAGCAAAGTTGTACACGTTATATATATATAATATACTTATGCATTGTACGTTTTACTTACCGCCAATTCATCATAAACAATTAAAAAAAAGGCCTCGTCCGATTAATTTAGATTCAATGGTTCGCTAGACGTATCTCAAGGGCAATGCACAATCCTTGAGTAAATCGTGTTGCCTGATTTACGTCATGTTTGTACAGAGAGACGTAGGACGCAAATCGTTAAATCGCTTCGTTCTATCTCTCTGAAGACTATAAACAACAGTTAGGCTCATCAGTTACAATCAATAACTATAATATTATCATCATATTACCACTGCCCCTTACGTTCATTGGTTTTTATATTTAAGCCACTTCAGTAACATATTGCCATTAACACGTTCCGTGCCAAGCCGGTTTTGTCCAATGATCCCGCCACTGGATGATTTGACTAAAGACTGATATATTATTACACAGTATTTTATCACTTCATCTATTTATAAGTAATTAATTAACTTGTTTCGAACAGTCATCGCATCGTGTACCATTTACGGTACACGTGGCACTGCGATCATTTCGATTGTAAAAGTCTATCGATTTTTGATCAACGAAAAGAACCTGCTGTATTTGAATTTATTAAGTAAAAAACGAGGAAAATAAAATATTTAACAAAAGAAGGAGTAGGTAAATATACGAAGATAATATTTCTTACTTTTCATTTATTTTCGTTGGAAAACAAGTTTCAACTACTACACGTAATTATTATTAGATATATATATATATATATATATATATATATATATATAAACAATTAAACAAATTTATGTATTTTGTGCTATACCCCATTTTTTATAATACCTCACTGTATAGTAGAAATATATTTTACAGAATTAAATTTGTCATCAAATTTACGCTTTCAGCACCTTTAACAAATACGTCTGCGTGTACCGTTTACGGTACACGTGGCTTATGATCGAGCTTAACGTGTACCATAACCTGTACACTTGGTACGAAACGTGTTAAATCCACGTCGATAACGTCCCAACATTAATATCATCCACCATTCGAAATCTGTGCACGATCTTACGTTCCGGCAAAAAAGCATAATATACCCGCGATCCTGAATTATTTAACGCCAGCGGATTAACTTCTCGGCGGGTGGCTAAGCCTTTTGAATGTGGAATTTTTAATAAAACCGTCATGAGCTCTAGAACAAACGAACTGCGTTATTATCGGATAAATGTCCCGTATTCCAATCCGCTTTGGCCCGTAGACGCTTGTCCTCGTCCTCTCGAGGCTTTTCTCCGCCGCCGCCTCTTGTTGTTCGCTTGAATTAGCCGTCGGCCCTGCTCCCGACAGTGCATCCATTTATAATTGGAAAACAACGTTTCCGTGGCATAATTGCTCCCGCCTCTCCTCTCCTCTCCTCTCCTCTCCTCTCCTCTCCTCCGCCCCGTCTCGCGAGTTCTCAGTCGATGGATTCGCTTTGTCGGCTCTATAACACCCGCCCGCCTCTCGGTAATCTTTCGGCGGGCTGCATATTACATAAAGGGTCAAGCGCGACTGTTTCGACGCTTTTAAAGCGCGTATGCGCAGCTGCCGTGTCGTACGGTGTCGCTGATATTGCCCTGGCAACCGTTGCACCCCTTTTGCAGGAAAAAAAAAGAGCTGAGGGGGAGGGATATCCATCGCATAGACGTGAAAGGGGCGGACCGCGGTGGGACGAACCGCGCGATTTTTTTTTTTCATATCCCGGACGCATTCCTCGCGGACACCCTGTATGGATTTCGCGGGACCGCTTCTTCCCGTCGAGAGAACTGGGAAAGCCTCGTGGAATTTCACGTGCCCCGTTTTCGCGATTGTACGCGAAGAACGAATTATTTTCCCCGCATCCATACGCCTTGGTGCGGAAATAAAGTAAGGGCTCTTGATTTTCTTTTGTAATGTCCTATCTTAGGAATTATTGTTTTCCTTGAACTTGTTTGTAATTGTTTCGAGATAATTAGCGAATCGATTGTTGATATTGACGCGGCAAGCTTTGTGTTTCTTGTATAAATAGTACTGAGTGTTTTAAATATGTATTATTCGTACAGATGTATGTACGAATCTGTATATCATCTGTATATATACGATCGTAATATATGTACAGTCTTGTATTTGAAAATACTGTATAATACTAAGTACGTTTGGTGGGTGAATATTTAAAGAAGTCTATACACAAGTAAGTATAATTAAGGTATTTTATATAATTCATGATCAATACCAAATGCAATGCCTTCAGCATAAGCGCTGTTGTACACCGCGTAGAAGAAAGTAGATACGAAAGTCTAAGAAAAAAGATGTACAAAGTACGTGAGCGAAGAGTACAATTTTTATCCTTATTTATTCGTGCATCCAGGCAGGCTGCGATGCAGTATTTGATATTCCCATGGCAACCATTGGCATCGCGGCCAGAAAAGGTGCAAAAGATAAGCGAAAGCCAACTGCGCCGAGGCTGTGCGAAAAATTACGTGATTTTTCTGCCGCAGTTATTTTCGCCAAATTTCCGCGCTGAAATTCTCCCTCGCCTTTTACCCGGGTTATCTAAAAAAAAGAGAGAGAAAAGGGGGAAAAAAATAACTGCGATAACGCGAACCGCAGAGGAAGTGGGGGTTAGAAGTGGAGACGGAATACCCTTTTGGCAACGTTCCGGATTAACGTTACACTTTTGTTACATAACGTGACACGCAATTACGTACGTATCCGGTATCTCACTGGAGGGGATTGGCCTGGAAGGGGTGGTTTGCTGCTTTTAACAGTCCACGCGGCTACCATGTCGTCGAGTATCGCAGATATTACCTTGGTGACCATTGTTCCAAATGGAAAAGGAGAAAATAGCGCGGAAAAATTGACCACGAAGCTCCGCAGAAAATTACGAGTTTTTCGTATCCTTGTTATTCCCTGTTGAGTTTCCGTGTGGGAACGAGTGGCTTGGTGTCTGCCTCCATACAATCGCCTCTGTAATCAGTGTTACGAAGATTTATGATGTTTTTTTTACATGCATATAATGACAGTATAACTTCAAACACTGGGTATCTATCGAACGCAACGAAATTTGTTCTGACTTTCAATACTGCGATGTATGCTGTAACTTGACTCATGTGAGGAATTACGATATTTTTGTACTGTGGTTGTATGAATAAACCGAAGTCCATGCGATGTTTTCAATACTGCGGTGTATCCTGTAACTTGATTCATATGAGGAATTGCGATATTTTCGTACTGTGGTTGTAGAAATAAACTGAAGCCCATGCGATGTTGAACCTCGCAAATTGCATATTGGCAGACACGAGAACGGATAAGCAGCGCTCTTTTTTTTATCAGTAGATTTTAGAATGATCACTGAGAGATATTCAGGTAGAAAATAGTACATTTTTATCTTTAGACTGGATTTTTTAAGTTTGATGACATTGTAAGAACTGCTTGAATTTTTTTATAGAAAGTTCAACAAGTTTATTTTATTATAACCTCATTACGGAAATATCATGATTTCGTCGTTTATGTAAAATTGAATGGCTACAATTAGTATTCTTGCTTTTTCGTTATTTATATTGTTTTTTTACGATTCGACTTTATTAGGTTGCATTGCAGACCCAGATTTTCTCTTTGCTAGCTTTGTAAAATGACCGTATGAATATTTGCTATGGTCGGGATTTAATAAAAATATTTTCAACCTTAGCTTTGCGCCTGGCGCTCTGTTGAATTTTCATCTGTTTACACTATCCTATTTAATTTTACATATTTTCATTTCTGCAGTACTACATAATTTGTTATCTGCCAGTAGAGTACTTCGTTCTCGCGTCATACTTCCGCGCTGTGATTAAATGCTGTATTTAAAATCGCCGACCTGCAAGTAAATGCAAACATTTTCCAGCGTATTGCACGAACAATGAGTACATAGAATAAAATTGTAATATCAATTTTTATTCGATCTTCCAAAAGTTCGCTTATTCATCAAAATGAAATCGATGATTACTTATCGACTTCTCAAAAATCAACGTAGACGTTGAAATATTAAGCAAGAAGTACTAATTGGCATTACACGAGGACGATATAGGATAAATAATGAAATAAAAATATTTATTTTTATTGCTTTTGTTACCTACGATTGAAGAAAATGTAAACGTTTTCCGAACGATATTACTTTTTTAGTTGCCATTTCTTCAATGTAACGATTATTGATCAAAAGGTGGTCAATAATTTGTTCTCGAAATGTTTAAATTTTAATAAGGGATTTTCCCTTTATTTTCATCACGGCGGATGGGTTATTCCTATCTCAAGTAAAAGCCGCGGCGTAAAAACCTTTGCATACCACATCTATTATTTATACATTATTAGTCGGGACTAAAGCCCCAGGAACAATCGGCGGCGTGTTTACAAGGTAATCTTCGTAAGACCACGCGCGCTGCTTAAAAGTGCGCTGGTTTTGTAGTATAGCAATGCCAAGCTCACTTCTAAGATCGAAACTGCAGGTGTGTAAACATATCAGGAACATTGTTTCTTATTATAGAAGAAGATAATTACATTTAGACCGAAATGCTTGTGGTCACTCATTCAAGGAAGACCAACTGTTATTTCGTTTACAGTGTTTTGATAGAATTCATTAAAATTTTTTGATAAGAAACACTTAAGTACATCAATGATATGATCCTGGAATAACTTAAAATTTACTCAAACAATGTATTTTCTCATTGATTTATATCCTATTCTCTACTGTCAGTCACCGGCGATTGACGCAGCCTAAATGCAAAATATAGAGTCAATCACCGGTATCTGACATGGCAGTCATCCTGTTAAAAATAACGACACCTTGGTAGATATTTTTCAGCGCCGTGCATGTAAGATAGAAGTGCCAAATGGAATATTTACTCTTGTTTGCGCACACCTCTTTTACATTGGTGTTATTCTATCGAAATAAGACGGTCGATTAATTAATGATCCCTCGGCATTCTATGTAGACGTGCAAAGGCTGGCGACAAGCAACGTCGGCGGACGCACAGGCTGTGTGTACTCAGGCGTTCGTTCAGCGCCTAATTAAACCGGAGTTGACTCATTACCGTCAGTGAGATTAGGGTAGGCGAGAGAGAAAAGGAAGAGGCAGGCTAGACTACCTCGTCCCCTCGCGATATCACTATCGCCGAGCATCACTTGCGATTTATTCGGGACAATTTGAGCCACTGCTGCTTTGCACACACGCCACGACCGAAGTCTTTACCAACGTTCGAGCAGCCTTGACACGCTGCTGTTGATTATCACGAGCATTGCTCCGACCGCCCGAAAGTTCGTCCGAGTTATTTCGAATAGCCATGATTCCCGTTTAATCGGTTTAAGTTCCGTTGTTTAACAGTCGTAATGGCGTGCTCGGACGAGTTTCGTACTTCACTCCGCGAATCGATATCATTATACCGTGAAGCTGTTAAGCGCTGTAACTTTCTCGCTTAAAATCTTATTGTCAAATTACTCTTAATTTATTTGCCAAACTACTTTTCTTTCGTCAATTTCTTGTTTTCACGATAGAATTTGACTAATGGGGAACATTTAGGAGGCTCTCCCTCGCGGAATGTTTGTAATAAAAAACTGCTATGCTTTTCTACGTTTTTCTACATTTTCATACTTTTGCGGATAAGCTTTCGTTCTTCGTGGGTGTCTAATTTTACGAAGTATAAAATAACTTTTACAAATCACTCGATCGTTGAAAGCTGAGTTTTGGCAACTATAATATGCGAATATCGTGTGCCTAAATAACGAGGTATAAAAACATTTACGAAACAATTAGTAGTTGGCGAAACACGTGCTAAACTCGTGCTAAAACGACCTGTCGAACTCTGCTAATCCATGTTTGCGGCTTGTTTGGCTAATCGAAGACGCCAGGACATCTATGATCGGAAGCTCGACTACGATTTGTAGATCAGAGCCAGAATTGTAGTATACACGGTGGTTTACCTCGGTTCTAAATAGGTACACATAATCCGTCTGCTACACGTAATAGAGCTAGTCGCACTCCGGTTATGCGGGAGGAGGGTTATGAATAAGCTTCCAAGCAGTGTCGCGGTAGCTACTGCTTTATGGAGATATACCGTACTGCATGGTACGAATTAGTTAGTTGAAATTCTCTATTTAAGACCCTTGAATGCCATAAACGTGGCGTTGTACTTGATAGTAGCGTAGCGATGGTTCGTCGAACGTGAAACACTTGTGATCGTGTTAGAGACAAACTGTGGTGACATAATCGTGCGATGCCGGTATCCCGTTATCGATTATGAAGTTTTGAACTTATTAGAATTCCAACGCCCTGGGATAAATGTAAACTTTAGAGAAGATTTTAGCATTAGGACTATCGACTGCTGTTCCAGCGTGTTTGTATATACTCTAATTATTCATATAAAAAAATGGTAACAAGAAGATAGAAAGAGAGAGAGAGAGTAAATAGATAAATTATATCATTAGCATAGCTTAATAAAACGATGGAATTTAATGGAAAAATACACCGTGTTATATTTTCAAAATTTTTTAGAGAAATTTACAGATAGGTAATTCTGCTGTCTTGGCAGTTATAGTATTAAGCAAATATTTACATTTGAATATCTCAAATGTCAAACTCGAAATTTATCTTCTTTTGGGACGATACTTTACCAAAGACAAACCCCAAATTCTGAATAAAGTAATCGCCCCATTTCCTCACAATTGTGTTCTTCTCTTACCCATTGCGATTGTATCATATTCATCTCAACCTGTCTCATCTCACCTTGGACAAATTCAACGAGAAGGTTGAGGAAGCAAAAAGAAGGAACGAGAAGACACCGAAGAACGATTAAGTCGACAGAGAGAAACTTTTCCTTCGACTCATTCGACGGGATTATTCCTCGAACACACGGTCCTTCGATACACCTTGTCGATACTACAACAGCGCCCCCACACAGTATTCCTCGAGTATCCCCCCAACTCACAATTCCCCAACGCGCAAACTTCGCAAAAGGGTCAAGAGTGAAGCGCAAAAAGAATCGCTGGGACTCCTAAGAACGATTAAATCGGCGGTGTAAAAGTTTTACTTTGGCGCATCTGCTGGGAGCACTTGCCGGAAATTTATATATCGGCCTGGAAAGTGGGCTAAGTTGTAATCGCTGGGGGAATACTTCCTAAGATTAACCGTTCGACGGAAGAGCCGCCCTGCCTGTCCGCAGATCCATGTCCTAATTAATCTCTGGGCCATTAATAACGCCTTAATACCAGCCGGAGATCAAGTTCGAAAGTAACCGCCGCCGCTGGCTTTCGGAAGAAGGTGCAACCTTGGGCAGGCGGGTACATTAAGGAAGGACCGATCGTTCTTCACGGCGAAATGATCGTTTATAACCGAGGACGTGGGCTCTGCCTCGCCCCTTGTTATGGCCTACTTCTATCACGACTCTCATTTGACGCGGGTCTAATGCGAAAATGAAATTAACTTCTTGGAAGCTGTCTTAAGTCCCATCTCACTTTTACACCTCGCCGTCACGATTCGTCTATCACTTCCTGGCGTGTGACTTCTGGAATGTAATCGATACCAGTATTTGTACTTTGTCTACTTGAATACGTTGTTTGTAATCGTTGTAAAGGTTGGCGATCTGTTTGAGCAGGGAAGAGATTGTTCATAAACCTTCGACGATTAACGACTAGTATTGAGCATGAAATAGAAACCATTACGTTATTTGTATCTGATATAGGCGTAGTGAAGCAGAAATCCAATTTCGACGATGTAGAACGGATTGTTGTATTCGCAATTACGTACGAATCGTATCTAGGAGAACATTTCATTTTTTTCCTGCCTTTGGTCTATCATATTCTTGTCGGTTACGTTTGCGAGACGCTCTATGTGTTACCAACAGACAAATTCATTGCCATTATCATTATTTTGAAGTTTCGAGCCTCGTGCCAGCGGCGTCGTTTCTTCGATCTTCATATTCGCGTTGTATATCCCAGGAAGTGCCATGAGAGGCACGTTCAGCTTTTTTCTTTATAACGAGTTACGCTCGTCATTTATTTTTAATCCAGAGCCAAATATAACCTCGATATACGAACTGGTTTGTATCTAGATCTAAAGCAGTCATTCCCACAGTGGTCTATATCGACTCCCAGTGGCGAATTTCGACCTGCAGCGAGTCCATGACAATGAAAAAAAAAGAGCTTTGTCATCGCAGTAAATGTAACTTTGTATTTTGTGTTTTACTAAATAAACGTTTAACTATAAAATGACATATATTTTTTTATGTAAAAATATTTCGCTGTAAGTAAAGCCCATCAAACTGTTAGATCTGTGTTAGTTTTAAAAACACATTTAAGTTTATAAAAAGAATTGTAAAAAAGAAGAAGAAAGAATTTGTAAAAAGTCAATATTATTAAAGCAGGGTGTCTACGATGAACAGAATAAACCGACTCATGATCTACCGAACAAAAAGTTTGGAGACGTGTGATCTAAAGAAAGGACAGAAGTGAATGATTAACGACGGTCTAAATGTGACTATAATTTAGTAGAAATTAGAAAATAATCAACGACGTAGCTTGCGTTGATATTATAGACGTGAGCTATTATGTTATTATATTATCGTGAGTTATCATATTATCATAGACGTAAGCTAGCGTTATTATTGATAAATATTCGAATCTAATTCGTGTCCAAATACCTTGGTTTTCTTTCCCAATCTCTTCACTACAAAATTGCATCAGGGCATTAGTTTGGTTTGTCAGCCAGAAAATGTACAGTATATTTATCACTCGTGTTTAACCAGTCAAGTGTTTGACGTATTAATACGTTATACCCACTCTGCTACGGCTACCGTACGACGTGTTAATTCGTCATGCTAAGGTTTAATTCTTTTGGCACGATTACGATGATTTTTTTCAGTTTTTATTGATGGGATGTGCAAGTTAGTTCGTGTATTAGTTCTCAAGTACATTTACATTTCTATCTTTATTTAAATACCGACGGACGAAAGTAAGCACTTGACTGATTAGTTTATCTAAAATACTTGGACTGTGCAGAAGCATTTCCAAAATGCTATAATAATCGAGATTAAGCAATAGGCCTTTCATTTTTAATTTTTTAATATTCTGCGTCAGTCTACAAGCAGTGAAAATAATTATTAAATTAATACGGTCTTACTAAGCATAAATTAAGCATATGTATATCTTATCCTCGGTGAGACAAAACTGATTTAAACGTTAACTCTTTGCGGTCGGCAGATTTTTCGAATGGAAGTACCAGCTAGTCAAGGTAAATTTAGCTTTTCGAAGTCATTTTTGCCTAAGTGATTTAAGACAGATATATAGATATTAAAAAACACAGAATATGTTGAAGTTGATCTATAGTGTTTAACAGTCCTTAAACTACATAAAAACAAAGTTTTAACTTTTATAATTTTTCAACGTATGACATTTCTCAAAACAAACACCGACATGAAGCCGTGGCTTCCGAGTACAAGTATCACAATATGTGCGCGTTTCTCCTCTTTTCCCTGGGGGTTTTTTGTCGTAACATACTGCACAGTCTTTTTTGGTTTCTTAACGAATTATATGAATTTTATTACTTAACCTATTATCTACAGAAGATGTTAATAGTTGCGCTCCACATGATGTTCCGTGCTGGAAAGCTCCTACCAACTCATCAACTAATCAACTAACCACCCCTTCAACTTGTTGCTTTCTCTTGTTGTTTCACGCATCATATACGAATTGATCACGCACATCTCCATACCCCACAAGAATAATTTTCGCCACCATTTCATTGACTATCGCAAAAAAGACATGCGGCGGCACCGACTGCAAAGAGTTAAACACGAGCGACTTTAGGCGTTACCATGTCAACGCCGGATATATTCGAACCGCGAAGGGGTTAAGCGGCTGAAAAAGCGCCAGTGAAATTCTAAACCCTCCCCAACCGACATTTCCTTTATACTTGTCCACTTTGATCGCACTTCAGCCGATCCCCGATACCGTAAAATCCCATGCTCTTTGTAAAGGTTCGAAAGACTGTGGAACGCAGCTGCCTATGTACACAAGCGATAAAGGATTACGAACCTCTTAAGAAAGGGATTGCCTGGTCGGGGGGGGGGGGGCGATAGTCAAGTACTGAACACGTAGGCTCAGGTTGAAAACGCGAAGTGAAAGGAGGTAAGAGGAAACGGAAAGCCAGAGTGAATGGTCGGTAACAGAAAGCGAAAGAGAAAGACCGAAAGAACACAGAGGATACAAAGTGTGCAAGTAGAGTATTGTAATTAACATAATGTTTTGCATTGAAAGAATATCAGAATCTTCATTGTGGTACACTCCCACACTCTTTACTGTGTTTCTTTCCCCCTACACCTTAACTCGTTAAGCGCCACGCCGATTTTACGCGCCATTCCGTTCAGACCACGGTTAGCCGGGCCAAGCGGGTCATTGCGGTCTGCTTGCCGATAGGCGGGCCAGAGTATAAACAGATGGGTCGGGTGACTTTTTTCAATCGTAATAAATACTGCTTTGGATTCGTATCCTGAATTCGTTTATAGTCTTAATATTATAATACAAATTCACGAATGTTAGGTTCAAAGATGGTGAGAAGTGTAACGCGAAAAGTTCCAACCTTCTGTAATCGATGTAGAAGTGAACCTCACCTTTCTTTACCTTGCTTTAATAAATTACATTTATGTTATTAACGCTTTGAGTGTCGCGCGAATTTATAAGCAAATCCCCATTAAGGCACACGCGCTGGTTAGAAGTGCGTTATCAGTCACCGGTGACTGACGTGGCGCTTAACGTGTTGAAAGAAAAAAAGGAAGTTGGATATAAGCAATGATTCACTCGAGGACCATCGAATGATCTTTAGACATACAAGAAACGAGGAATCTCGAAAGAAATACTACGTGACTCAAAGCAGACCTATGTAACTGGAACGTAACCTCGAAGTCTCCACGCGTCATAGGGAATTGACTCTTCGGGGCACAGGATTTCAGAAAATAAAACAGACCCACGTTGCACAGAAATTTAATAGCGTCTTAAAGTAAACGAAATTTTTACATTTTTCTCAACAAAGGAATCGCAATATAAAAACAAACAAAAATAATAATAACGTAATTCTATTTGTCGTTATAAGGTGGGACTCGAATAGTAAGTAAGATTAAATATAAACCTAGACGCGTGCATCTAATGCATTACCGTACATCAAAACGCTGGCACTTTGTTAATCCCCCCGCGACCCAAAGAGTCAAACCAAACCTTCGGTAAAATGTATATAAACAAAACTATAATAAAAGCGTCCTGTACATTACATACATACTGTTACAAACTTCCAATATAACAACGGTATTGATATCACGCCCAAAAAAAAAAGAAGATAGAGATGCGCCCCAAAGAGTTAAAACGCGGCCTCCAGGAAGCGAGTCGTCCCACACCTCGTTCCTTCTGACCGCGCGCAGAGAGAAAGAGAGAGTCGTAAAATCCTCGAGGATATCGGTATCGTAGGTGGCCGTAACGACGGCGATGGTGGTGCATTGATTACAGGACTGGCCACGGTTAACAGTAAGGCGAAGACCACGGCGAAGAAAGGCGGATAGGGCCTGGCGATGGGCCTCTTGCTGCGTGGTCAGTGAAGCACGCAGGGCTTGGAGACTGGGAAGAAAGAGAGGCTGATCAAAAAACGGGAAGGCCTCCGTGGTGGATAACGCACAGCAAGAACGCCGTGGTCGATAGGAAAAAGCTCTTAAACCTGTGCGCGGCCGGGAGGAACGAAGGCTTGCGATGCTAATTACACAGGATGATCTCGACTCTTTCGCATTGACTCTGCCAAAGCGTTTCCTACCGTTTCGATTGCTGGAGGAGATGCACTTGTCAGAGGTTTTTTACTCCTATCGAGGAACTAAGAGTTGCGCGATTATAATAATGCTGAATATATAGGTTCCGCACTCCAAATTCGTATTTTTGCACTTTAGACTTACCTATTTTGTGAATCAAATACAATGTCTTGGAAATCGAGTTTTTTGGTTTTGTTAATGTTGTTAAAGTGTTTAACCAAAAATTGAATTTGAATGTGAGGAATATTTTGGCGAATTCTTCGAAGAATAAACTTAATGGACGTGATTAGTTGTTCTGTTGCGATTGTTACTTCTAGAGATTGCAATAATTATTTCATGAATATATAGAAATTAAGAGGGTGAGCTACTTTGGCGAGGTTGAAGCTGCGTAATTTTTAATGAACAAAAAAAGCAGAAAAAAATAAGCAACGCAAAACTTGGTACTTTAAGTGTAATAAGTATCAATAAACTGTCATATAATTTAAAAAATGTTTGTAACTAAGCCTGTACGACGCCATTTGCTGAGTGTTGTATTTTTTCATGCTCGGCTGATATACACGACTTAAACAAAACAGCTACTGTCAGAAAAAAAAACTAAAAGCATTTCATTAGTCAAGAAAGTCCAAATTGCAAGTTAATCAGTTGTGAGGGACCAATTCTGCTACGTGCCACCAAACGGCCGCACGTAGTATAAACAACATTAAAGATAAAACTCAGTAACAAAGTTCATTATGAGCTGAGATAGTAGAATTTAATCTTGAAGCATGAAAACCGACATTAATTTCCAGCCAACCCAATACATAAAAGCGAATAGGCTTCAATGAAATAATAGACAGACTTTCAGAACGTAAACCATATCCAAGTTTATCTCAGTAGTTACGATCATATTCCTTTCGATTCGAAATTTGAACACAAATTTAGTTCAAATCTTCTAATATAGATTCCACGTAGGACAAGTCCAGAAATCTAATATTACATAGATAAATCGATAAACTGCTTTTATGATACGTCGACAGAAAAGGGCATTTGATTAAAGTGTTTTGCCTATTAACATATATACCGTGCAGCTTTTACAACAACCGTATTGTACTTCCCTTCTGGTCACGATTGGGATTAAAACCAATGTTGTTCTCACGAATACCTGTCCAGTGGTGGTTCAATAGTCTTCGTTCAGTTAGCTACGGTGATCTGACTGTGCAGGAAAGCTGCTGACTTTTGATTTACATGGACCTCGTTACTTTGTAACGGAATCAGCATTCTTGAGTAGGCAATCCCCAAAGGGAAGGATTCGTTTACCTCCTTGGGTCCTCCATCAGTTGTTTGGTAAACATTTGTCTTGAAATTCCAACGTTTACAACGTGCACACCTTTAAGCAACTCTACGGTTTGTTTTTATCCTTTCAGGAGTTTAGAGTGTTTTTTGTTATTAATTATTCTCGTATTAAAATATTTATTTATTTGTCATTTATTTCATTGACATGCAGGGATTTTTAATTTGTAATAGATGATATCTATATCAATGGAGTACTGCTCTTTATATCTTGTGCTTTATTTAATAAATAACTGAAATGATTATAAGATTATCGTATTATAAATTTGAAATAATTATACGTTAACCCCGGATTGCACAGAACAATCATTTTTTTTAAACTTTGATAATCTCGATTAGTACGTAACTAAATAAATTGATCTTTCTTCTAACGGATTCTCTGCTTGAAAATCAAATATTGTGTGTAAATGAAATGTATATAGTGTTAAATTTATATCTTTTTCTGCTTATTTTTTATTTTTACTAAAATGTTTGGCTACCAATATTCTATCTGGATTTTGATACTCGGCCAGCACCTTTTTCTGGTCATTATTGATTAAATGTTGAGCGCAATATTTTATCTTTTAAATTTTGTTCTAAGCTCTGAGTTGTATGTGATCTTTATGCATGAAATTTGCAACATGAAACTTGCTGTAATGCAGAGGAAACATTTTTCATTATTCTTTATATTTATGTACGGTATGGAAACATATGCTTTAAACATAGGTTTCAATTTATTCTTTGAAACAATACTCTAAATTTTCAAGTACTCAATATTTTGAAAGAAACCTTTTAGCCACGTATATTTTAATTAAAATTTGCTAAACTTTTCGTTGCATTCTATATGTACGTACAACGTGCAATAAAATATCTTTGACGAAATGTAATTCATGTATTGTTTTCACAAACTGATTTTGCGCGGGTTTCTGTAGTTTCAGTGCATTGTGCAATGTGTACTGAAGTTTTTGGTAATGTGCACAATTACCATTGTGTATACCAATGTCAGTACAAAGCAGACCGCGTAAATCCTTCCAAAATTTTCAGTTTAAACTATGAGATACAACTTGGCAACGCGCTCAGCAAGAATTAAAGTGTAGTGTGCACCAAGAGGCAAAAGCATTGTTTTTGTGTTTCCCAAAAATAAAGCAGAGATTAATACTACTCTGCATATAATGTACTCCATACGTGGATATTTAAAAAAAATCTCGGTGTACGAAATTTAGTTAAATATGCGAATTCACTTTATAATGGATATAATACACAGTAATATCCATTAAGATGATACAGATATTTCTTACAGCATGCCAACGTTTTTCAATACCTCTTTATTTAGAATACTGAGGTCATATGACCAATTCTCTTCTATTGCTTACCACATCTCATTGTTTAGACTTGTTTGCCTCCATTCATTAATTTGTAGCGTCATCTGGAAGCCATTATTTATGAAACTCCAGCCTTGAAATACTTCACGAACACATCGACTAATATTTTCAGGGAGTCCGAGACATGCCTGGAATTTTCGAGCGGATAAGATCTATGATGAGACGTTTCTATAGGCTCACGTTCAGAACAAGGTAGTCATTTCGAGCACTTTCTCTGAAGTGCATAACCTGCACATTGATCGGAAACTAAAATAACTATAATATTGCAGTCATACGTTGAGTCTGTTTTTGAAATTTGTCCTGCTTTTATATGAAATGCCACTCATCGATCCAATTCAACCAGTTCTGAGGTATCATATAATATAATTTAACACGTTGGCTGCCATGGGGATCATCAGTGACTAGCGACCTGACCAATAGTAAAAATACATAATTAGAATAAATATGGATACTGATACATTTTTCAATAACACTACTGTTACTATAATGGTTTGAAAAAATTAATGCCATATGGAACGTATCAAAATAATTTTTTTGCTACTCACGAAAAGAAAAGAAAATTATTGTTCCCACACCAGAACTCTACTCCAATAAGATCAGGTGGGGAATTAAACATGATATGTGTGCGAATAGGCTACTCGGTAAAAACCGCAACTAACAAATGTATCTATTGTTGTAAATAATTTAATTAACACATGATAAATGTTACGATGAATTATATTGAAATATTCTAGGCAAAGAAAAAATTAACCTATACAATTACCACGATATGTTACCTCTTTTCTGGCAGAATTCTTTCCACTCATTTTCTCCAGCTGTTTTGAATTCTTTTCATAGATCACTTCGTAAAATTGTCTTACATTTCATTTAAGTTATATACACGAAAATCCTCATTGATCAGTAACACATATTCTCGCAGCTTTACAGCGTGTCTGAGAATTAACTATCTGTTTAAATGAAACAGGTAAATGTATAAAAACAATAATATGATTTTCTCTTTATCAATTAATTTGGATTCGTTCAGTACTGTTATTACAAGCTGCTGATGATCGTCCTCTTCGTACCTCGTCGTGTACTGTTCTAGTCCTTCTAAATATTTTCACAAGTACACGAATAGCTTTCAATAACCTTTCTTGAAAATTTTTCTCATATTTACTTAAATTGCATTTCTTTAATACCGGATATTAGCTCACAAATACGTTATTGTGTATTTATCATTGAACTGGTTTTAAGAAAGAAGAAAATAATTATAAAAGAATAATTTTTGGAAATAATAAAATTTTCATAATCATATATTTATATATTTATAACACACACCAAACATAATAAATATCAATAAAAATCATTTAAGAACGAATTTGCTTATTTACATTGGAGCAAATAGTTATAAAGTTATAAATAAATAGTTATAAATGAAAAATTTTTTAAATAATTATATCTTCATAATCACACATTTATATATTTTTAACACACACCAAACATAAAAAATATCAATAAGAATCATTTAAGAAATGGACACACTGTACTTGAAAACCGCCATAGTAGTGATAATTACATCATTATCAGCACTATAGCAGCCTTGCTCCACTTTACGATCTGCACCAATCATGTTCTCCAAGGTGACCTGCACCAATCATGTTCTCCAAGGTCCCCAGCAAATCAGACTCCGAGATTACTTCATTGTTTTATGCCCGTTACGTGCTACCTGAGTGACCTTCCTCACTGTTCTTTCGACTCAGGGAAAACTTTAAGAGCGAAAAGGGATCTCCCCACTTTTGCCGGGCAATCAACCTTAGCGAATGCGCCATCGACGTGGGCTGATAATGAGAGCCGAGGTCCCTTTAGGGACGGCCCTCACCTTTTCGGAATAAACACGATCGCTCGAACACCACGTTGTTTTACCTTACCTGTCACGTTTCTTACTCGTCTCCTCGAAATGTAACCACGCCGTCGGATAATCCAATTAGCCGCGAATGTCATTTCGTAATGCTCGGTCTCCTAGCGCCCTGGTCGTTTCTGCCAGGGATACCGTGAAATTCTCCTGTTTTTGCCTCGAACTTCGTCGAGCATTTCGAAGGAAAAGCATATTTGCCAGAAAAAGGTTTAATTAAGGAAGTCCGTACTGTGGGCTACTGTACAGATAAATCTAGGTTTATTTGTTCGTGAAACGTGTATCGCTTACGCGTAACGTATTATACACAGAAGACAATATTTTTTACTACTCCACGGGTAGTGTAACGATATTTAGGGAGATCGGTTGAGAGATTAAGTGAAAGGCTGTCAGGAGAAGTCAAGAATGAAATCTAGATATTGATGTGATTTACAGGAGAATTGTGAGTTATTTGTATGTAATTCATGCTTAACGTATTATCAGCGATTAATTGTTTGGAATTTCGGAATACGCAGGTCTAAGCCTCGCTTTTTTTTCTGGATCTGACATAGACGTATCCGTTAATTTCGTGAAATTTCACTTCTCGCGATCCTCAGCGTAGAACGGAGTTCCCTAGATAAGAAATTGCTATCTACAGAAACTTTGACGGCAGATAAAGTCTAACGGTCGACGTGAGATAATGAGGTAATAAGGAAATTAAACGAATGTCGCTGGTTTGCGCAAGTATTCGTACGGCTCGGTAACCTATTACTCTACGCCTTAAATGCTGCAATAAATTGAAGAATGTATTAAATCGTGGCCATGCTAGACCTGGGAGGCCATTAGCTCCGTAGTTAATTTTAGTTGAGGCATGTGCATTCGACTTTCTCGGTGGTCTTTCCAACTTTTTGCATCGTGTGAATATCTTTTGAACCTCCCGTTGAGTTTGTCGACATGAACGTAATGATACGGACGCTGGAAAAATGTTCGCCGATTATCCATTTATTGAACATACTGGAGAGTAACCTTTTTCAGGTCCCTTTTAACCGTGGGAGCTAGTAAGGAATTATATTAATGAAATTTTTGAAATATGAGAGGAAAATTATAAATTGGTAATAATTTATAAGATTGGACAGTTTTGCATAAATTAGGTAAATAAGTTTTACGTACGCTACGTTATATTTATATATTTTTTAAAATGTTGTTTACATTGACGATCAACGGTAATTTCTCAGTCGATTAAGTCTTTCATTTAGATTTGTTATAAAAATACGTGAGGAGAAGAAAAAGATTGTGGAATGAAAGGGATAGCAGAGAAGAATCTTGCACACATTGTGCTATATCGCAATTTATTACTAAGGCTTACATCAATTTTTAGGTTAACGACATTATTAACCGGTGAGATATGATTTTACAACCGTGAATACTGACACAGTGGCCTCAAAATACCGGAATATCGATAGTTTACACGTGTTTTTCGACTCCTGTAACGACAACGAAAATGAGGCTTTGAATCAGAATGTATCAAAAGTTGGATTCTTCAAATCGTCTTCTTGCTAACCGCCTCTGTTTGATCATTATTTTTTTGTAATCATTATTATTTCTTTGCATGCTCGTAAAAAGATTAAAAAAGAAAACCTTATTATTTCTTTATAACATGATAAAAAAAATTTCGGAGCAATATATTTACTAATGATATAGGTAAAAAGTCTGAAACTTCAACCTATTTTAAGTCCAGAAGAAAAGAATTATTTTTTGAGAGTATAAACACATTAATTAAAAAATATAGACTGTATTATGTTTAAGGAAGAATACATTGGAAAGTAAAAATTACATCATGCTTTTTGTATCTTTTCCTTTCCACTCCACAAATATTTATGTACGTATAATACGTACGTAAAGGAATCAATAAATTTGGTAGAGAACAACAAAACAGTATCAAAGTCAACACACACACACACACACACACATATATATATATATATATATATATATATATACCAAAAAACCGTCTTGCATTTTATTAAACAATGATCAAGCTACATATCTTAGGGAACTAAAAGAATCCATCGCGGTTAGTTATTTCTCTCTTGCTCATCCTTTTTCATACCAGCCAGTATGACGTATTTATGAACGCTAATCCCCGTGCATCGCAACCGAAATCGGCCGCTAAAAGTAAATTCGCCGTCGCACCAAAGAATCTCAAGCTTGCGGTATCAAAGTTCCAGTCAACTCGAAACTGAAATCCACCCGAGTTTCCCCGCCACGATTCCGACTATTTGCGCCCGTTGGATTCTATTTAACTTAGAAGTCGGCCCCCTGCCGCGGTGTCCCGAATTTGCGTTTGCCAAGACCGAATTCTTTCGCGACGGGAAGAAAACGAGGACACGAGCTATGATGGTGCAGTGCAATGATATAAACCTTAACTTTTTGGCTGCGTATCCCTAATACAGAAAAAGAAATTGCACGTACCCGGAATTGATCGAGCAGAAATCTGTTGTAATAGGTATTTTGACCCATTGAATGCCAAGGCCAAGTGCAAACCTAAATAATGCACTAATCAATTAATGTCCTACGGTAAGTTAGTTAGAGAAAAAATATCTTTATCGAGTTTGTTACTTTTATAGTAGTCGGTACAACATTTAGTTATAAGAATGAAAATTAAAAGTTCCAACGTTTAGATAGAAACGAATAAAAAACAAGCGTCCCAAAAAAGGGGCAATGGTAAATAATGGATTAAAGAGGAAATAAGGTCTTATGTAATATCCAAGGAAAAACCATCATTGCGTATTATATTCAAAACAAAATTGCTTTTGGCGTACCCACAGGTATCGTCTCGCGTACCCCACTTTGGAGACCACTGGTATAGTGGATGGAGACTCGAATTCCCAAGTGGAAAAGACTGGAGAATTTTCTATGTGATATGTATCATGTAGCTCTAGGTATTTTTAAACTTTTCCGTCCCACGAACCATTTTGACAGTAAGATAAATGCCACGGACCCCCTTCTCAGAATAACATTCTTAAACGTGTAAACGTAAAATAAAATTGAGAGATATAAGTCTCGTTGAAATGAAACAATAAATAATTAAAAGCGCATGTAAGTACTTACAAAAACACAAACTTTATTTCTAAAACACATATTAATGTGAAGGCAGCTGCTGTTTATCTTAAATGAGGACGTTGAACTGCGGTTCGGTGCGTAAAAGGCGAGAAATCATTTGATTACAAAAAATTATTATCAAGTATATTTATCACCTTATATCTGTATTAACGTCGACATACGTGTACATATTATCTTTTCACGATGTATCATCACGGACTTCCAAGGATTCCGCGAACACCAGATTAAAATATGCTCTAATAGTTCGTGACATAAGGTCTTAAGCAAATAACCTTGCCAGGCGGTGTCAAAAATAATTTTAAAAAACAAAAAAAATTCGTATTTCTAGGAATCCAAGAATATAGGTATGACCTATGAACATTTTAAAGTGTATAAACGTCGCTGACCGTATTTAGAATCTAATACAGTGAGAGAAGAAGGATCAGGACACAGTTCGTGGCTGACTCGTAGATAACTTCACGGTTTCCAGAAATGCACGCCAAGGATGGCGGCGACCTGCGATTTGGCAGCATTGCATGCGTGAACAAATTAAAGTAAACAGCAAAATCTAAAGAGAACGTCCTGAAAATGAACAAAATACATTGATAGGACAGCAAAAGACAACAAAGTCGAGTACCAGAGTACGCCAACCACAAATCGCTCAGTGTTTTATTAATAATAACAAAGTATATATACATCGACATAACGGCTGGCGGGAAACGCCTTCCCACGTCCATCCAGGAGAAAATCAAAGTCTCCTACATATTTATCCCCCTTTCGCGGCCATCCATCGGCGGTGTTTCGCATCCGCTTAGGGAGATCGGTTCGTCCGTCTGGCTGCGCGATCCTTCGATCGCGCGACGTCACCAGGCGAATCGATCGAGTCCGTCGATTCTGGAAGATTCGACGATACCGGCTGATCGCCGCCCCTGCGACAACAGGTATTGTGCTTCGTACGAAGGTAATACCGGGGATCAAGCCCCGATTCGTAGGCGTAATCCGGCTCGGATTCCTTTGCATATATCCGATAACGATGATCCGCCGGAAGCTGATTTCGGCAGAGGGTGTATTCGTGCGATAGATTTAACCGTGATTGCTGATGTGCTGCTCTGCCCCTCGAAAAGGCGGCTGGTACCGTTGGCATCTCCGTGTCGCTGACCTCCGCTCGTATGGAAGAATTCACCGGGGTCGCATCTCCGACCTAATTCGCGTACACGAAAAACGCTGATTAACGCGTTCGTCGCCGACTACGAGGTACCTTCTGGTTGGTGTGATATTTTTTTTAATTCGCCGCTTTTCTACGGGAAGGTATACAGCTGTGTAAGTTAGAAAAAGTGAGCATGGATAAAGAAACGTGTGTTTTTGAGAGAAGAACGATGTTGCATGCAGTTTTTATTGTTAAGATATGGATCAAGATAATTATTCCTTAGCATTTAGGGAATTAGATAGATTTAGCGTTCTGTGATATTTGTATTCTTTTTTTTAATCTTATTGTAAAACTATATATGGAGCTAGTTAAAATTGAAGTTAAAGAAGTTTTGATGTTTTCTGAGAAACAGACTTTTGGCGCTTAGGGCAAGACGTTCTTAATGTTTCCGGCAGTTGACGTGTTAATCGGACATGGATCATGATGGTCTTTCATGGGAAATAAAGATCTTGTAAAGTGAGAGTGATATTATTCCACTTTTGAAGTTATAAAGTAGAGATAGATTCCCACTTCTGAAGTAATTGCGAGAGATATTCAACTTCTTAAGTTTGTCAGGAATAAAATACCAGCGATAGTTAGGAGTCTTTGGAAGGTCGTTTCATCGCCGCGTCAGAGACGGAGCGTAAATTCTTACATTTTGGATAACCAGGAAAGCGCGGTTCGATTGCAATCAGGCTTCTCATTAGCATGCAATATTTTATACAAGTAAAACTACATCCGTGAATATTAACTTTTATCTTAAAAATCAAATAAAAACTTGAAGAAGAAATTTTTCAAAAACAGAATAAACACTGTTATTCGACGTGTATTCGGGCTTCGACCTGTTATGCTTAACGTGGCAATTAAATGATCGAAGATTATTGTCTCGATCATCAAACGTAAAGTATTTTGACATTCTAAGTACAAGGTATGGTCAGTGTCGAATAACTTTACGCATACATTTACTCAATTGTCTATCTGGTTTTTTGAGGTTAGAGTTAAGTCGAGGAAAATCGGCATCGTGTGTGAAAATTAAATAGTTTTAGCTACGATTGTGTATCGCCCAATAAATAAATTAAGCAAACAATAAATGTTCCTAATTCGGTTTCTCACCGCCTTAATACTTAATAATTTCCCTTCTATGTCATAATTCAATTAATTTATTCTTTCCTCAATTTACCATTCTTTGTGTTTAAAATGTCAGAAATCATGGAACATATGGTGTCAGGAGTTCTCTGCCGAGTAAAGTATTTTGTGAAATATTAATGTACGACAGTGCCTTATTTCCCGTTCCTCTGCTAATGCGAATTTTCTTGATTCCCCGTCTCTATCATCCTATCTCATTCCTTTTACGTTACCCGGGTCTTTTTCCATACGAAATCCGTGGACCTGAATAATTACAGACCTACCTGCGGCTCTTGGTATTCCGGTTGCATCTGCAACCTGCAATGCGTGCGGTAGTAGGGCCATTCTCCGTCGCTGTATTTCGAACCCAATGATAATTGCTCTTCGCCGTTGTTGCCCTTGCTCTTCGATCGGCTATAATCGTAGCCGCAAACGGGGCAGACGATCTTCGCTCGTTTATCACGGATCGTCATCAAGGGAATGAGGCAAAATGGCCAACATCTGAGAACAATAATTGACATAAAGTTAAATGAAGAAAATGAATAACAATGAAGATACAATTTTGAATTACATTTTGAAATTGATCCTGGTACAGTTAGTATTAATTTGACTTTTTTGATTGTAGATGTAAATTTGTAAATATCAATATAATTTCTTAATTGATTTGAGATTTCATTCCTAGGAAAGTTTTCTTTAACGAACAACTGATATAGTGGTTCGTTTCTTTTTACATATTTTACCGCATTAATATACCATTAATGTACCATTCTATTAGTTATTATAATAAAATATTTATATTTATACCAGATTTTATGGTTATTTCTAATTATTTTATATGATTCAGAGGTCGCTCTGTACGAAAACAGGTGTGAATAAATACATGGTAAGTAGATAGGTGAATTAACGATAGATCAGTATGAAGTATATCGACAAAATTGATGACGTATATCGTTCAGATGGACAATATCTATCTTTCCCCATTTTTCAAAAATATTCTCCTTTTAAATCGACGATGAAATATGTGGCATAAAACATACTTACTTCAAATCTAGTACCATTAAAAAGCATTAAAATTTAAGTAAATCAATTGGTTTTATCTGAAATTTTAAGAATGTAAATAATGTAGTGAGTGAATTAGGAAAATTTCCAAAGCTTTAACAAAAATTTCCTGAGCACGTAGCCACTAATATTCACTAACCCTAACAAACACATGGCACCGAGGCGAGAACTTGTGAACTTGTTGTGCTTTGAAAATGTTATGGGCGTAGTTTCCTCGTTACACGCTGGACAGAGCATGCTCTTAGAGTGATATTTCCAAGTCTCGACTGTTCAAAGGAACAAAAAGAAATTATTCAGTAAGCCGTGTTCAAAGAACGACAACCGTCTTGGAGAAATTTGCACGTATCGCTCGTTACTACATGCAGCTTACGTACCTTTTGCAGAGAAGACATTTGACCGCTTCGTCTCAGAACTGCTCTCCTTTTTGCAAAGTTTCAGCCTTGAAAACCATGGAAACTTGGTACCAGTCCGATACTCTTTTTGCTCGTAGTCTCCATCCCGCGATTTACAAAGCCGTGCATTCTGAAACTCACGAGCTTTGTAATAAATTGGCTAAGTCAATGAGAACATTAGTAATTTGGCAGAAATACGACACAGTCCACAATATCGTCCACTGTAATAGTCAGTCATTTGTGCAAATCGATAGCTTTGGTAATTGTATATTATCGAAAGGTTTCGACAATTGTATACAGGTCATTTTATAATGGACTACTAATCAACGAATGATAACTGTTTTAAACGGCTTTGACGAGGATAAAGAAGAGATATATTTAAACTTTAAACCGTTTTTCTTCTTTCCACCGTGAACGAAATGTGATCAGCAAAGAGAACTTGTTTGAAATATTTGAAAATGTTCCGAATTTCTGCTACAAGGCTTTAACTTGCAAGTTTTATATTCAACACTAATATAAATGTAACCGTAGAGCGAACACATTATACTAATCTCCGTGCGCTCCATTTTGGACAGTATGAAGTAAAATAGCTGACATGTATCATATCTAATAATTTTTTAAAGGTGTCTACTAAAATTGATCTACGGAATTTCTATCTACGGATATAGATTATACAACGATTTATTCTACAGGTAAAAATATGGTTCAGTGTTACAACCATATTATCACATATAAGAAAGTAACCCACCCCTTTATAAAGTTTAATATTGATATAGAGACACAATAATTATTATATTTTTCGTGGCACTATACAATATTCATATAGAAAGAATAAATAGATTAGTGATTGTTTTATACATTCCTATTCAAATCTTTCAGATGTACATTGTATAACTATTCTAATGAAATATAATAATACGATAAAAATAAAATTCTTTTTTTGCAATGCATAAATGGAACAAATTTGTTGGAGATTTTCGTGTGTGCATTTTTCAAGGTAGCATTCAAAGAGCACTACCTTAAAAAACAAAAGAAATGGAGAGCCGGTCCTACACCAAGGAATATTTCATACTTCGTTAACGTAAATTGTGGAAACGTGATTCTTGGCACGCTCATTAAATCGACAGTATTATAAAACTCACAATTCCGAATAAACTTATGCCCCGATAATCCACGTTTGTTGCACCTAAGCTTAACAAGTTAGAGCCTGAGTTTGGATTTAAACCGCCCATTAATTTCTCATAGCGTCACGAAAGGCCGCCAACTAAGCAGACTGCAAGCGTAAAATTAATTGTTGGTCTCTTGCGCTCTGGCCAAAAACCTGTGAGCTCTAAATTTCGACCGAGCACCTCGCCGACCATGCGTATCATTAAGAGGAGATAAAAAACTATTCCCCATTCATAGCGCTAACGAAGGGCCCGACGACAAAGAGTTCTCGATAAGAAAAACTCACCAACCGAAAAGTCTTCTGGAACGAATGCAGGAAGAAGGAAAACATTTTTCCCACCAGATATAAAATGTTTTTCTTAGCAAAAGGTCAGATTTTCTTCGCCGAAGATTCATTGTACCCGTCCAATGTCAGGCTATACACTTCCAAAGATTTACAAATTTTTACACGAACCAAGGCTCAGGTATGAACCTTTATGTTACTATGGCTGTCCGTAACCGTGACAGGCTACGTGACACATGGTTTATCTCATTTATCATCTATGGCACTTGAACGCACCATTTTTCTACCTTCTAGTCAGGTGGTGCTATTATACAAGTACTCCTGGTAAAACGTAAAATAAACTTTTCCCTCTGTTCGCCGAAAATAAGAATCATATTTAAGTATGTACCGATTCTCACTATATTTAACCATCGTAAATTTCGGAGTGATCGACAGTCGAGATGGTGAAAATAAAGAACGACAGAAAGCAAATCTTATTGAGTCAAAATTAGCGTTTGTGGAAATAAACACAAATGGGAATAATAATCTAAAATTGATACATAATACTTGCTTAGTAAGCTAAGTTCGCGCGTTTCTGACAGAATTAGAAAACTGATATTCTCCGAAATATATGTTTCCGTGAAACAGGAAGCAGTATATTCTATATTCAATTTTTTTGCGCCTCGGTTTTTGCGTTCCAATTTTCAGAACCATAAAAGACTTACGCATCTTTCCGTTGCACGGCACGGAATAATTTCTTATATCTTCAAGACGAATCGGTGCTTATGTTTTTTCGAAAGTCTACGTACCCCAGAACACATAGAACTCCCATATGAGAAGTCGTCGGTTTGTCTCCCCAAGCGCGAAGCGTCGGAACTGTTTCCTCTTAGCATCGAGAACAGGTTCTTTTTTCGTCGCGTGACTTCCACGTTTCCACTGCGAAGAGCGCGAATTGATCTACTATTCAGTCCTCAATGTTTATCATGTATAATAGAAGTCATTTACCTCGCGCGATATATGCCTTTCCTGATTTGCCTTAGTTATTGGGACGAACGATCGATGATCTTTGCACAAGACTTGAATAAGTTTCGAGAATCTCCACTGTCCGTTTTTCTGTCAATACAACACGTGTTTTGGTTATTTCTTATTTATAAGCTCTCAGAAAAATAAATTTCTTTTCATAAATCCTGATTTTGAACGATAAACTTAAATGATATGAAATTTCATTAAGTAGTACATTCGTTAATATAATTTTTACGACTTGCGAATATTTGAAATGATATGAAAGAATGAAAGAGATTTTTTATATTGTATAGCTGTTTGCGGTGAAATGCAGTATATGGTGTACTTGATATCTAAGGTTTTGACTGGATGTTCCTGGATGATAGTTGCGAATATGCGCAAGAAGCCGACAGGTGCCTCTTAAATTATCGCCCGCCGCCTTATCGCACCGAAGACACCTAGTAGCTGAGAATAACTACAACGTGGAAGGCGATTATTGTTAAGGTTTTAATGTGCTGAGTCTCAGGCATCAAACGGTTTATACATTACAACAGCTGCGCCCTTATTATCAATATGGATACAAACTAATTGCACTTAATTAGGGTATATGGAACTTTCATAAGGAATAAATATTATTTACTTACGTAAGTTTCAATAGAATTTGGAAAAATTTCGTATCATATTTGACTTTACAACAAAATGCCGTGGAGCTAAAATTTAAAGTTCATGAAAATAAAAATTAACCTATATACGGTTAAATGTTTCGTTTCTTTTTTCATTGGAAATAACACTTCACAACGCACGGGGATAAAATATCGATATCATGTTTCCATAACCTGCGTTTCCCGCGTCATATTCACCAGGGTGCGTTTTCGATTCTCGGCTGAAACTTTTGTTTATGTTTGACCAAAGTCGGGGACATGTCAATGCTTTTACATAGGCAGGCGGAAGTATGTCCCAGACGGAAATAAAAGTCGGTCTCAACTTTTTTTGGAACGTGTAAATTTGAGTGTCTTGTTCATCGATTCTTTCATATATGTTGAGAAGGCAAACATATCGACATGGAAGTGGATTCGTCTGTCACATCGATAGCATTATAAATCATGCCACATAAACTGTCTAATATGTAAAATCTGTCTAACGTAAAATCATCATTAAATAGTAAGATACATTGTAAACCATCGAATTCACGATACGCCTGTAAAATATCGCCTATAAAAATCTGTAAACAATTGTTAACGTGTCATCTCAGGATCCCTCCATCACAATTAGATTTTCCTTATACAACATCGCAAAATTCCTTGACACACTCGCCAATTTTTCCAATCGTGGCCTACTTAACCAGTTAACTGCGGAATTTATCGCGGAACGTAAGGCAGGAATGAAACGCAGATGATTTTACGATAAATGTAAAACAAAATAAGGAAATATTACATTTTTATTCGATAAGACATTAGTTTTTCTGCAAATGAGGTCTTGCAGTAGATGATAATTTTTTATTTTACACTATGAGTATAAGGATCAACCGCGTGGAAAGAAAATTTAGGACTGACGTGTATACACGTCGTATGCAATTAACTGGTCAAATTACTTGATTCGTTTCGATCGACAAAATTATTCCGCTTTAGACAACGATATATATGTAGTGTATGTATCACTTGGAAAATCCTAGGAGTTCTCAACGAAGTTTAGCATTCCTTCGTCGTGAATCAGAGATCATCACTCCTTTCGCAAACGGAAACCTCGCAACTAAGCGAGCGCATTAAAATACGCATCTGTCAAGATCAAACGTGTACCTTCCTACCGCGAATGAAAGAGAGCCTTGTCCTCAAATTGGCAAGCGTGCTAATTAAACACCGACAGTTCCTCCGAGGCTTAATCGTCGCAAAACGGCCTCGCGCAACCGCGCACCCCGAAAAACTCAAAGCAAATTGGTCGGACCACGCGTCATTATCCCATAGCAAACAGTCGGGCGGCTGTTAATTTCCGGACCGCTCTTAAGAGCAAACTCTTTTTACGACGCCGAAAAAGAAAAAGGAGAAAGAAGAAGAGGCTGGGTAGGGGGGAGGGAGCGGTCAAAGACAAGATTTACCCCCACCCCCTTTACCCTCCGGTCTGCCTTTGTAATCCGGATGTTTTCTGAAAAAGGGAACAGGGAAACAGGAGATAAATCGAGAAAGAGAGGCTGCGTGTGTGTGAGTGAGTGTGAGAGACTGTGAGTGAGTGAGTGTGAGTGTGTGAGTGAGTGAGTGAGTGAGTAAGTGCGTGCGTGCGTCCGTGCGTATGTGGCATGCGTGCGTGTGCGTGCGTGCGCCTGTGTACGTGCATGTGCATTTTTGCGTGTGTGCGTGCGTACGTGTGTGTACGTACGTGCGCTGTGCGTGCTTGTCGAGGGTGGACGTGCGCGCGTGTGTGTATGAGGGGAAAGAGGAGGAGAGGATGAGTGAATGAGGGTGAGAGGGGGGTGAGAAAATGAGTGAGAGTGGTACCTGGGGCTTGTCACGTTTTAGAAGTTAGTCGCCGAAGCGGAAGTGCTCCTCGAAGGAAGCAATCCTACGAAGTATAAGAGGTACGAGGCGGGAAAGGAGCTTTTCCTGAATGTGGGATGAGAAGTTCAGACCGAAGTCAAAAGTTTCGAGGAACAAAGGCCCGCACAAAAGCTTGTCACGGATGGCGAACGCGCCGTGACTCACTTCCGCCTACGGCTGCGCGGCCGCGGTTCCACAGGAAGTACAGGGAGGGAGCCTTGGTTCCGGAGTTTGCGGAATTTCTCCGGCAGTCTATCGAATCTTAGATAATGCCGCCTGGAACTACAGAAGACTTCAGTGTCGTGGATGCGCCCTATGTGCAACCAGCCAAGTCCTTCGAGAGGACCAAATCGAGCTTCCCCGCCAGCGATTCTAAATACGTATTGACGTGTGTAAACTACCTTCGGCTTTCGATCTTCTCGCAATATATATATGTATATATATATATATAAGCTGGGAACCTCTAACCTTATTTGCTCGATGATTTCTGACATTCTAAACAGAAGGTATGGGCAGTGTCGAGCAGTTTTTCGCGCACATTGACTCGATTGTCCATCTGCTCTTTTGAGGTTAGAGTTCAGTCGATGAAAATCGACATCGTGTGTGGAAATTGAATACCTTTGGCCACGATTGTATGGCTTAATAAAAAATTAATTTAAATAGTTGGTGTATTTGGCGTTGGCGGACAATCACTTTCTACGCTTAATAATTTCTCCATGTGGTTATAATAGAGTAAATATTCAGTCGTCAGAACGACAATGCGTGTGAGAACGGCACTTATTTTTGGCTACTTGGTGCGTGACTATATATATTATATTAATATAATATATATACAAATATTAATTTATTGCTTTTATATTGTTGCGTGCTGTGTAATCATTTAAACGGCCTTCCGAAGACTCCTAAGTATCCCTGGTGTTTTATTGTTTTCATTCCTTACAGTGGTAAGAAATCAATTTCGTACTGAAACAACTTTAAACGAGCGTTGATTCCATAGAGTTCTTCAGTAAACGACGACGTGAAAAATAATGGCGCGTATAGTGTATCTGATCTAAGTTTAAAACTTTCCTCTTTAATGTGTATTAACAAGTATTAAATTCTATTCAACGTCACTCGCAAGTATTAAACAACGCAGCACACTTCGCGTGGGGATCTCAATGTCGTCCGGACTTTAAATCGACTTTTGCTTAGCGAACTTGGTTCAGCTTAATTGCAAAACTGTGTGTTCTTCCTCTAAAGTGCTTTTAAAAAAGTAATAAGCACTGACATTGTACTAAAGATGTTGACATTGTTAGACCAAGATATTCAATACGGTACTTCTCAGGTCATTTGAATTCTTACTGTATTTTGAGTGGTACGAGTGTCTATAGATCTTCATATTTAACCGTTAAAATGCTTCAAATAAAAAGTTTGAGCCACGGAGGAGCTGATGCAGTAGTCACATCCGCTTTCAATGCTCATTATGTTTTCAAGGTCATTTCAAAATCAACTTGTTTATTTTCAAATGAAAATATATATTTTTTATTACGTATTATTAATATATATAACTTACTTACTATACGAACAGTCCTTCATATAGCTGCCGGTTTATTGACGTATTTTAATGTTTTTCTAATACGATTTTAAAACCTGAAGCAAACAAATTCAGTCCCTCTTAACTAACTTTCCTTTGATACCGCATAAAATGCGGTTTAAACGTTGAAACGTTTCTATTCGATTTTTCTCTTAATCGCCATTTATTGGTAAATGATGTCAGAGATACCTTTTATATCACGAAAATAAGGCAAGAACCTGCTAAGGAAAGGCCAAAACTTCCCACTCGTCTAGTCGATAATATGTACATCGTAGACACGATGATTCAGAGGCTATTCCAAGCGACGAGTCCAAATACAAAATGTGTTTCAATACATTTTTATCTGAATCATATTAAAGTCCGATAGATGAAGCGTAATAAAAACCGTACATGACGATCGCCTAATTTTCATAGCAAACGATGTCGCATGTTTTCACAGTACGTTCTTCAATGTAATATTTTTTGCACTGCCATAATGTGGTAAATACACTATTAAGATTTTTATTTTACATTTCGCAAACTTTACGTAGAAAAATACACGTCTTAAACAATGTTATTTCAAGGGATGTAGAAACAAGGAGAAATTCTTTTCCTGAATAAACTTGTACGTTAGAATTGTTTGCTTTTCCCATTAGAGCCGGATTTAATTTATGCGTTAGTTTATAATATTAAACCTTTTTAACCTATCGTAATAAGATTAGCTATCATTATTTGCTATTTAATTTTAGATGAATTGCTTTAAATTGGCAGATACAAATAGACGATGATAATACTTGAGTAGAACAAGGAAAGAATTTAATTCAAAATTGAAATCTGATCTAATGTTCACTATCAGCTATCTTAAACAATCCAGAGTACCAAGATGCAATCTATCCTGATATTTCTCAACATACACCATTCGATCCATCCTTTTATTTTTTACCATTTGGACTTTAGGATTTTTACCAGCGACCTCAAAAATCTCATTATACTAATCTTCGTGTAGTTCGACGGATGTTTTCGTATTATGGCCATTATACGAGGATTTTGAAGTAATGCAATGCCATATACGAGACCAACAAAGGTACCTATCGCAGTTCTTATGTCGCGTCCCAAGTTCCTTTTGCGTTTTGTCGGCCGACAAGAAGCTTCTTGTCGAGCAGGTCAACAAGAAGAGCTGCAAGCCAACAAGAACGCGAACGTTCTTCCCCTTCTTTCGTCCGCGAGTTCTTGTCGTCCGCCCTATAACGTGGCATGCCGCGTCGACACGCTTCCCGGATACTAATTGGTAAGTATTTAACTTGCTGAAACGTAATTAGAACTCTCCAAGCTGTTTGCCGGTCCTTCACGCTGGCTATCGCGTGCTTCTCGCATTCGTTAAAAGGGCCTGGAAAACGAAGGTTCGATGGAAAATACACGGCAGTCCGAGGCTGACGGAAATCGAAAGGGAATTCGATAATCTTCGAGACATTTTTATAGAGCGGCAAAGTCGTTGCAATGCAGACTTCGCTGCTGCCTATACAGTACATTATAGTCGAGAGCGCGAATTGGAATTCTGAAATTTCAGAAGTTCGACGTTAAGCGAGCGCATAATTTGCAAATCGACTTGCGCGGCAATGTTTACTTAAAACTTCTGGAATTTTATTGGGAAATGAACGGGAAACGTCGCGTAAATTTTTGTAGGTATATCGAAGAACCGATGGAAGATATAAATGGGTTTGCCTTTCCCTGGTATCCCACAGTGCTGGTGATTTAGAGGTCGAGTCGTACGGCTGGTTTTGGAATAAATGCATAGTAGTCTGCTAAATAAGCAGCCGCAGCAGCTTGTTTTCTTTTGGAATCAGCTTGATATATCTTCAAGCGTATGCATCGGTGTCTCTGAAATGACTGTGCAAACATTTGTTTGACAGAGATTACGAGTCATTTTCTAGAGAGTCAATATATTTTTGACGAACAGAGAAAAATATATATTTGTAATTATGTGTGAATTATCTGAGATTTTACGTTCTTTATACAAATTTTTTACGTTGTTACAGTAATTATAATCGTTGTTAAACAATGTAATTACACGATGAAAGGATTAATTGACCCTTGTAATTATCTACGACCATTGCGTATATCTGCTTACGATGTGGTTATACGCAGCATGAAATATAATTAGCAACATCCAAATAATATTTGTTGAACAAAGTGCGTGTGCAAGCTCACGGTTGAAAAATTGGTAAACTCGTGCGTAAATGAAATGCTGGATTTTTCAGTGTTAAAAAAGGAAAATAAATACGACATAAAAACCGTAAACCGCTGTCGGTGATAGGTCAAAAATGCTTGTAAAATTAAAATATAATTCCTGCAGCAACCTTTGCATAACCGCTTGAAAATAAACAAGGGAGATTATAATTTCATCTCACTTTGTTACCGGTGGGCGATCGCAAAACGATTTACACGCTATTAAATTGTAATAAACCCTGTGAACGATTGTAATAACGTCTATTACACAACGCCAGATTGCATTTCGATGAGCATCGCCCAAACGGAAATAGAGTTCGCTGAATATAACGTACCTGCACATTCATAGATTGTAAATACCGGAGAATTTCTTCCGGAGAAGGTTAAACTGTAATGGCTGCGATAATATTACGAATAAATGGCCTTCTATATAGATAACTGGATTTCAAGTACTGCTCATCATCTCGTTTCTTTTTTATATATAATAAACCACGGCAGGAAATCCACATTGAACGCTTAATCGTAGGCTGCTAATTAAATGGAACAACAGGTAGCGATGTTTTGCATACGTTATTTAACGGTACGATTCAAGAAAAATAGGTTTTATTTGATCGCAAACTAGTTTTGGATCAAGGCTGAAGAAATCTAAAGAAAATATACATAGTTATTATCTTAGTCGTTATATTTAGATTTGTTTTGATCGTATATACATTTACATATATCTGCATAATCACATATCGCTATAAACCAGTGTAGTCTACCTCAAATTTTTTTTAGCGAGCAAGGAAAAAACTAAACTCCAATTTATTTCCACACATCCCTCTGTAATTCTCGTACGCAACGTGCATATCTTACCGTGTCCATTTCAAACGGCGAATCATAAGGCCTAATACGATCTGTCTAGCGTAAAATCATCATTAAATAGTAAGATGCGTTGTAAACCACAGGATTTACGAAGCGTGTATCGCTTGGAAGAATCTAGTAATAATTCATAACATTTAATCTCAGCTCCACTCCGTGGCAGTTCGATCTTCTGCCTGCTACACCGCGCATTTCCTCGACATACTCGCTTATTTCTTTAATCGTTGACTACTCAAACTACTCGATTCGCTCCGGTAGATTAAATTATTTAGCTTTAGACTACGATTATGTAGGACGGGTACCCTTAAAGGAAATCACGCTCCTGTGTTTCGAGCCTGCGTGTGGATGAGACTACAGCGAGGGGGGAAAAAATCTACACGAGTAAAGCTGCAAGACGGATCTTCGACATTCGTTGCAGTTATATTGCCAGCTTAATATTTCGTTTAAATTAATAAACGTATATTTTATTCTTAACACACCGTTCCTACAATTAATATATTAGGTTGTCCCGCAAGCGTGTTTTGCTATCCGTACACAGCTACTTTATCTGTTTATACAAACATGAATCCTAATCTATCAAATATTGTAGTCTTTATCTTCAGGCGTCCTCTAGTTGTATAAGTAATTCAATAACATAATATAGAAAAAAAATGTTATACATTCATTAAGATAAAGTTATTGGTAGTTGACGCTTTAAGGAATTATTTGCCTATTCGTTCATATTGCTCAGGTTAAGTTAACTTTACCGAAAATTTATGATTAACAGCACACAAACTATTTTTCTATTATATTCAACATTACTACAAGCATTCATTCCTGATAGCGATCGTAAACTTTTTTTCTTTTTCTAAAAGTAAAATTTGATTCAATAGTTGACACCCAGCGAAAACAAAAAGGCGACACTATACAGGCTACTAAGATTTGATGTATTCCAGCTTGTGGTTTCCTTGTTTATTTCCTTTTTTTGAAAATCTATCAAGTACCGATACAGTGTCAACTACTAGTGCTTTTACCTTATTTCCCTACCAGACAAAAGAAACCTTTGCGATAACCTAATATACCCCAATCTGCCACGCATGTGTACCAAATATTCTTAGCCCAAAATTAAACCTGATTTCGAGGTACCATACCGCGAACAATCCAGGACCTCGGAGAACTTTCCAAGCAAGAAACACTCTGTAGCTTTTGCACGAGATTAACCCGTAGCGGCGAATTCTCAAAACCGCAGCCACGGTTCTTTCCCCGGGTTCGTACCGTAATGAATACGGTACCTGATCTTGGTACCGCTCGGCAAATGAACCTGGAACCGCGGACAGTCGGATTACTAAAATTGGCGGCGAATCGTGAAAGGCCATAATTGAATTAGAGGACGAATATATACGTGTCCGTGGCCGTTGGAGCAGTGGCGCCGACGTTAGTGGGTCAGGAAATCAGGTCGCTTGGAAGCGGTGGCGGTGACCAAGCCGCGTGTAGTGGGGCCACAGGTACCGTTACTTTCGTCTACCACCGTCCACAACCGAGGTTCGCTTATGTCGTACAGTGGTAAAAGTGTTGAATCTAGATGGACAGCATTATCATTGAACAATGGGTGAAATTTTATACGGTCCAGGAGCGGAGCAATACTTTTATTAACCCATTATATGTCAAAGCCAAGTGCAAATCTAAAGGATGCGCTAATTAATTCATTTTCCTACAGTAAACTAATTGGAGAAAAAATATTTTTACTGAGTTTGCGACTTTTGTAGCTGTTGGTACAACATTTAGGTATAACAATAAAAACTGAAAGTTCCACTGCTTAGGTAGTAATAAATAAAAAATAAACGAGCGTCCCAAAAAAGGGACAATTATGTTGTCGGTTATGAGCGACAAGAAAAGGGACGTTTTGACTCACTTGCAGAGTCTTTATCAAGCTACAATAATAAAAGACTTAAGAATAGTGATCTGGTGAGATTAGAGAGATAGTTAACATTATTAGATGTTTTTTAAATGTATATATGTAAAAGTACTTGATTTACAAAAGGGTGAATTTAATTTGAAAAACCTATATTCATACAGAAAGTAATTATAGCAAAACGATCGCCACTTTTTCCTAATGTATGCATTTTGTATTTTCAAATAGTAAATAATGTAAAAATAATTAAATAATGTAAATATAATATTAACATAGTTTAGGATACATTGAATTAATTGCGAAATAGTCGATCTCCTTCCTCTATTTCTTCGACCATACATCAAACGACTGTTTTTAGGACAGATTGTATGTATCTGAAGTTTGAAAATTTCTCACTATGCAGCACATCGTAGCCGCTCATTTCTTGAACAGCTAAAAAGTAGAAGTATAAATTGATTGCCGTCACACATGTGTGATGTTGGATACTTAATAGAAATCGGTGCGGCACGGATATGGAACGATGATAGCAAACGTGTTAAGCTGAAATAAAATTGTTAAACAAATTTTAAGAAGCGGTATGTGTGCTAATCACTGAGCGTTCATGGGTTAAGGTACATTTCGAATCACTATAGTGTATACAGCAGTCACGCGAGAACGGAAGGTTTTGGATCGATGAGCGTAAAGTCGCATTTAAAGTTGGTAAGATTGTGGTACCACCGCATTATACCGTGGAGAATGCAATTTAAATCGTCATAGAGCAATGGAGGCTTTTTACGAAAACAATGATTGTTATGAAGCTGCACGACGAGTATTCCGACGTGATTTTCAACTTTGTTCATCGAACTTGTCTTCACGAATGTCGGAATGTGTACGCAGAGAAGAAGGAAAGATTCATACAACATTACCATCAAAATATCACTTTGCTGAGACAGTAAATTGCATGGCTTTAGTTTTCCGATGACTACTTATACATAAATCAGATTAAGTTGCATTACTGTCTCATTAAAATCCTTTGTTCTCGCGTGCTATCCTGTACATATCATACAGAAAATTCTCCAGAGACGATGGACTGGATTTAAACTGGAATCTTCTGCGTGGAAGTCTAAGTTTCTATTCGTATCTTTGGCTTTTGACTTTTTTCCAAAAGGTTATCCAAAGGTGCCTCGAGGGGACTGCGATCGGTGCTTTGATGGAAGCTGAACAAAACGGAAGCACGAAGAATTTTTAATTTTGTAGAGATCACATGGAACGTCGTACGCGAGGTGTTCCTTTGCCAAAAGGAAATCCATGGACGAGGAATGTCGCAATACCTGTAAGAAAATGAGATCCTATGAGGATGAAAAGAATTCGACTCACGGTGAAGGGGCGTGCAACTTATTGAGATCTATTTCGTTTGATTGAGAACTTCGTAATATTATGAAGATGTTGTAAAAGGCAGACTATGCGATATTGCGTGATATATGCAATATTCTTTGGAAACGAGCTTGTGGACATTTTTTTTGCTTCGATCTCCTTGTATATAGTGCACATCTCAACTCTGTCTCCCACTTTACGAGATTATATACGCCTTTAGTACAGAATATATTTTTTTACAATGTTTGATTATACGTTCTTTAGTCGAGTATCGTTTAGTCACTGTCAGGTATAATGGATTCGATTAAAAAACTTCGGTAAAACAAGAGGGAGATATTATCGACTTTATAAATATACAAGTTTCCGGGAATGCTTACTTTGTCCTAGTAATAACAGTCCGTGGAATATAATGATACACTGTCCAAGAACGAACAAGTACAAAATGATGTCAAATGCAGCACTCGCACACTTTGTAAATTTTTCTTCTACGACCATTTCGCTTCAGTATTCTTTGTATTATAAGGATACGGTAGACACGTTGCACTCGTGTATAATACGCTCCATTCTAATTCCAAGTGTTTACTTTATTCGCTTTAGTACTTGCCGGACTACAGCGGGAACTATTTGCCAGCGCGGAGAGTAATGAAGGGTAGCTTTACACAGAACGTTTAAGCTAGGTAGGACGCTTTACTTCATCCATCTTGACGGTGTGGCTTCGCAATTAAAATCTCTCTGGAAATTGTGTTTATTTTTAGCACGAGGAAAGATGCGCAAAAACAGACTCGCGGTACGTGCAGGTGTGGTGATAAGGTGCAACTTCTACCTGGACATGTAATTGGATGCTATTAAGTCTGATAATAATTAAATCTACATCCGATCATCATTGTCGGACGTGAAAGAAGATATCCGTGGTTGCGAGCTAATATATACAGTCCAGGACGAAATGATAGCCTATTGAGCATTTTCGTTCGTTTTTAGAGATATACACAAAAAAACATTCTCTCCAGCGGAATATATAGAAGTTTAGTATATATA